>JAUJYS010004255.1:0-12166 GCA_033995665.1 Melogona broelemanni | reverse complement strand
CTGGACTCCCTGATGGAAGCTCAGGGGTGACGCCAGTACCCCAGGCTAACGAATAAATGAAAGCCTGCGCCGGGAATCGAACCCAAGACCGTTGGTTTCCTAGCATGTCCCCATACCCACTGAGCCATCGGTTCGTACTTTGTAATCCAATCGTCCAAAATAAATATAGGTTACTCAAATTCCCGGGACTAGCGGTCAATTTCGATCCACTGCAATGCCGCGGCAATACCTCCGCCGGGCCGCGTCTTCCAAAAAAAAAAAAAACGCAACCTCTTCTCTTCTGCTTGTGTTCCCGGGGGCCAATTTATGCGTCATGATAAATGATTAGAGTTCCAATGCACGCGCGCGCTACACACAAAAACACAAAGGAAGCCAAACAAAAAACAACAAGAAAAAAACAAACTGGTTGTCCACAAATATTTTCATGCTCACGTACACACTGTAGTGAAATGTTTTTAGGGGTGGGAAGAGGGAAAGATATGTACATGGCGGTATAGGGGTGATAAGGGGTGGTTTGAGTGTAACCTGTCAGGCAAGTAGTCGTGTCGCGCAAGAGTGACCCTAGCGGTAAGAAACGGAATATTTGCGGGGTCTTTCCATTGGACAGGTCAGTGTTGGGTAAGAACGGAACGAAAAAGTTCCGCTGCTAGGAACCGGTTGCTTTTTTGAGGAACTTTGGAACACCTAAGTTCCTTTTTATTTTTGAGGAACTGTAACTGGAACTGATTAATTTATTTTTGAGGAACTGGAACGGAGGTTCCTTTTCTCTGTAAAGGGTTAATTTTGTCATAACCTTTAATTTTATACGATATTTTATACAAAGTGTGTCGACAACGGAACTGACTCTCCAAGAACGGGGAAGCCCAGGACAGGACTGGGAGAAACGACGACGTGAACTGACTCTGTTCCACCAAATTTCCATGTGGTCTCCGTATGTCGTTAAGAAAGATTGCGTGGGAATCTTTATTTATAAAGTCAATCGAGACGTCAATCTCTAAGTATCAAAAAGAAAATATTTCACCGGTATACTTTCTATTTTGAGACCAGCTAGCGAAACAACTTTCGACGCAAACGCAACTACGTCAAAAAGTAAAATTCATAAAAAAACTAGACTTCAATGACTGATTTTTTTTCTTTCCTTTACGGCTCATTCACTTACATTTTTAAGACTTTTCGTAGATGATCACGAAAATGGTGCCACCATTAGCATCGCGTAAATATTGGTGGCGCCAAGCTAGTCACAGCGTCCTAACGTATTCGCAACGCTCGCCAAGCCGATGCCGACATGGACGAAGAAAGATATGGTGGTGGATCGACATAGGGCAAGTCGCGTTTACCATAAATGGTAAACCAGTTGCTGCCTTTTGTGGTCGTGTACAAGAAGCGCATGCGCAGAACCACCACGTGCACAAAGCAAATGCTACCTGTTTTAATTTGGATACGTGATTATAAAGAATACACTACGTTGATCGGGAAACACCTCACTGTTGCTCACTCAATTCGTGTTGGATGAAAATGTCAGTAGTCAGAAAAGATAAGAAGAACTAGTTGCTGCTGCACCGCCAACAGTTATTTATTTCCTAACTATCGCAGCACTCTGGGAACTCATGCTCCCAGGCCTAGCCACTAATATGATCTTGCATTTATTTACCTTGCCTAGTACCATCCTAGTAGATTTATGAATTTGGTTTGATTAAATGATATTTATGGGTTCGCACCTTCTCTAGTTCGCCACCGCTGGTTGTGATACTTATCTCTGTTGGTCTTGGTTCACTTCCCGGTAGAGGTAGTAATTAATAAATTGAATTAATGAATGAATTTATTCAATTTTTGAATGAATGAATAAATTCAAATTTTTGAATGACCTGAATGAATTAAATTTTTGAATGAATGAAACAATAAATTCAATTACCGAATAAAATTAATTGATTAAATATAAATTAATCATAGTCATTGATTGAGTGAAAAATTGCAATCTGCGAATGTTAAAATACCGATAAAAAATTTGAAGTTAACCAATCATCTAGTTAACAGAAAACAGCGCAAGTTTGAAAACGCATAGGTTTCTATGGGGATAAATGCCTCAGCACGAGAAAAGTGATCTGCCCTCTTCTATAAAAATCAACTTATAAAATTTAGGAAGATTAGCAAATGACCTGTGTTTTCACCTGTCGTAGGATGGCGCCACTAGCTAGAATCATGTGTGATTTGTCGAGATAAGATATTTCAATTTTTGATAATTTGAATTCTTTTAAGCTTTCCACGTCACGCATGTTAATAATTAAAATGCAATGTGCAGTGCCCAAATCCTGAATTACTTACCACCTATCACGTAAAAACCAGTTGCAGGCTGCCGACTGAATACAAAATTGTTTATTTAAATGCTGATTACATGCGATAAATCTTCGATTATTTTTTGATGCAATAATTGAACTAGCTAAATAGACAGTGCCCTCAGTAGCTGATATTTTAAAACGACATTAACAAGAAAGTTACCATCTGACACAAAAATTAACTTTGCGAAACAAAAACGACAGATCACGAATACATCTAAATATTCATTATTGTGAAAACCCCAGCTATTTTCGTAGCGATTTCAAAACTAAACAAATAAATGAACATGGAGTAAAATATGATATCTAGACAGAGGTGAAAATACCGCGGGATTTATCGCGACCCAACAATCTTTTAAACTGAAATTTATTTTCCATAATTCAAATAACTTATTTATTTTTTCACATTTCACACAACAAACAAATTTCTGCATAGTGTCTTAGGGTGTCGCAAGTTAAGGGATTTAGCTAGATTTCGATATTATAATTGATATTATCTTTATTAATATATTAATATTTAATAATATATTTATTAGTAACGACATTCAGTACACTTCGTGAGGGTAACACTCCGCGATCTAATAAACGAAAGCCCAAGAGATATTCAACGTGTACCAGACATCGAACAGGCCCGGATTCCGCGCCTTTATTGCCATTCCGAATGAAATCACGCGCACGAATTTATGTCACTCAAATGTCTACATCTGGATTTAAACCCACGTCACTGGCATTACACCTGACCACCCCAATGTAATGCGTGGGCATTCAAGCTTTGGGCTATCCAGTCCTCCAGCGCCCCCAAAAACTTTTTAGGGGATCCCACGCTTGACGTCATCAGTGACGTCCCCGATGCATATTGAGGGAGAAAACGATGGGAATCGCGGGTGTTGATATGCTGCGGCTTCGGCTCACCAAACGTGAAGGAGTGGCGTGCTAGGGACAAGAGAATACGGTACTCACAGCACGTTGGCGTAGACGGCGATGTCGGACGGCACGGCGGCCAGCTGCTGCCGGCTGCAGTCCACGGCCGTCCCCACGCAGGAGCACTGCAGGGCACACACCAGCAGCTCGTCGGATCCGGCCGGATAGATGCCGGAGCCGGAGCCGGCGCAGGGCAGCAACAGCGCCGCGTGGCACAGGAGCAGCTGGAGCAGCGAAGGCCACCACCCAGGCATAGCCCGCTGCTGGACGACGGGAGTGGGCCTGGCCAGCAGAGGCCGGAGGAGAAATCCGGTAAGCAATCCGGCAAAACTAGTATCGGATCAGAACTGCACTCGCTGCATGGACGCCAGGCGTGCTAATTCCCTTCCGAGTGTGTTTGTTAACCAGGTGACCTCAGGGTTAGGTCTGGCCAAATACCGACGAACAAATATCCTTGTCTCAATACTGGTTTTCATTTCACATCATGTTCGGAATTAACGTTGAGGTTGTGACAGACGCACAGCGTGTGAACGCACAGGCAGCGGTTTTGGTCGACGGCTAGCATCTTAATTTAGCCTCAGTATTCATCGGCGAATGTAAAATGCTAAGTCGAGAATTCATTTTAAAGCCGGCAATTCATTTAAGGTAGATTTTTTGAATTCATTCAGATCGGGAGCTCATTAAAAACATACTTTGAAGACTTCCAAATGATCAGATCAGTAGGGGAACCAAGTCCAGGAACAGAGCCGAATAAAATATGAATTCGTCACCAGTCAATTAATCGATTCGATGCAGATTAGCGAATCAAAGCGCTGTTCGATCCAACAGAGGACTTTTAAATCGCAGTCGTTAGGAGATTTCGAAGCGAATCAAGTTCCAAAACAAACTTATTCGTATCACAATAAAGCGTCAAAACTTCTCTTGATAAAGTTGCTTATCAATCCCAAAAATAATAATTTTCCGCTCAGCCAGAACACCAGCGAAATTCGATTGAGTTCACGCTAAATATCAAAGGAGCAAAAAATGAGTAAAAACATCGGGCAGTAAATTGACGAAGAATATTTTCGTGTCAACAACTCAGATATCTCGCGTCAGGTTCACAACTTCACAGATTGGCGCGAAAAGCACAATTTGAAGACGGTTGTAAAAAAAAAACCGCCGAGAAAACACGCTGTCCTGGGGTTCGATTCCCGGCGTTGACTCCAGAATTTTTTTTTTAAATTATATTTCGGGAATTCTTCACATTTTCGACGAACGCAAAGTTCCTCAACTGTTTTTATAGAATCAGCCGACGCGAGTTCAAATCTCAGGTGGACAAAAATTTATAACAGTCTCGAAACCGTTAGAATAAAAAATCCTGTCTGATGATTGGAAAATCTAACACCGTATCAAATATCGATAAAAAAACTTCAAAAATGTAGAAAAACGATCAAACTTTCAACACGAAAAATCGACCGAAAATGTTTAAGAAGATGCCGACTTTGGATGCAATTTGAACGGCATGACCCGAAAAACCAATCGCGGTCTTTGTCCACGGGGACACACGTGTCTAGTCAATACGGAAAGATGAAGTGAAGAGGGAGAGATAGAGACGGGAGACGGCGCATGAAGACACGCCGGAATAAGCAGCGCGACTTCCCGCGTAATGGCACTGACAGTTCTCGGTCGCTGTCACGGGAAACGCGCACGCTGAAGTCCGCGTTAGCGAGCGTGGAACTGCCGGGTTATCGGCGCTGGAAAAACGGTTCGCGCGGGTCTTCCTTCACCCCACCAAACACGAAAACACGCGCGGATGATGCCTATACAGTCAACAGGCGAATAGAACGCTATATGCCACGCGCCTCGCGCTAGCTGTGTTCAGAAAATGGAACAACTGGCATCAACGTCTGAGGGAAATTCGCGGGGGATGATGCTATGACGTCAGAAATGTGACCCCCCCCCCATTCACTGAACGGAAGAAGAACTGAGAGGCTACGTCTACATAATATTTATAAAAAAAAATAATAATTGCAGGAGCGACGGCTCCGGGTTCGATTCCAGGCGCGGGCTCTCGTTCATACACTGTAGGGGGGCACTGGTTAATGGTGAAATAAACAACACTAGGGATACGGAATCTGCTGCAAGGTTATTCAATTATTATTGATTACAGCGATTATAAAAATTAATAAATAAATAGCATAAATGTTTTTGGCAATTCTCTTATGAGGACATTGAACTTAATAGAATGTCTTATTAACTTTTCCGTCACAAATCTCTTCAGAGGATACCTGGAAATTTTTCTCTACTTAGGTTTCACACTTAGGTAGGGATCCTTTACGTGAACCAGGCAACGCACAGGCACGGATCCCATTTCTTTAAATCACATTCCGATCAAAGACAAAAGTAAGAATTTATCGTACCCAAAAAATATAATTACACAATTTTGTATACAATTATTACATCATTTAATAATTGAATTACAGATATTTAAGGTTCAGAGCCTGTTTTCCAGAAAATAGGACAACCCCATTTTTGTCTCTTCAGTTTTGAGCTTCAACGTCCCCCCATGGCTGCTTGATTGTTTAAGTTGTAATTATTATTAATCTTGAGGTCCCGGCCGGAAATTGAACCCACGATCACGGGTCTCCGTAGCAACCCGTCTCGCTAACCACTACGCCACGCGGCGCCTTGAAGACCTCGGATTAAAAAAATCTAACCAATAACCAAGGGGTGGATTCTGCAGTCTGGCTATACCAGCTGTCAACCTCCTTCCCAGCCCTTCCCTGCCCCTCACATATCTCCATAGAGACACGAGGGTGCAGTAGTCCTGTGGTGCACTAGGCGCTACGGTGACTTTAAAAAAAATAAATAAATAAAAAGATTCTCAATATTTTTCTGAACGCTAGAATTGATGAAGCTCAAAAAATACCGCGGAAACTCAAAGACTAGCTAGAATGTGAATCCCCAAGTGCCCGACAAAGAAGTTTTCAGGTGAACCCCAGCAAGAAATCCGCGCTCAATTCTTCAAAGAAAGTTATGTCCGTATGCCACGAGAGCCTATCGGATGACGTTATAGCTCCACTGCGCATGCGTGGTGGACATGACGACGACCCAAAGTAGCTCACGTGTCAACCGATAACGCTACGAAACGGCACAAGTTGGCTAGTGTATGTATGGAGTTGGTGATGTGGTTGTACGGAGCAAATATCAGGAGTGTTACTGGGAGGTGAGCTAGGTGATGCTAACAAGAGGAGGGCGATATATAGTAACACAGGACACTGACCTAACCTGAATTACACTACAAATGTAGCAGCCAAAAAATAAAAATGAATCTCTATTTGGAACAAATCAGGCGAATGATTTGATGTCCCGAATCAATTTGGATAGACAAAAAATGTCGTAGTGTCAATTCTATACGATAACAATGCAAAATACAAGAAAAACGATTCGTAGTAGACCCATTTGATATTGCAACCGACTGCGGTGCGAGGCAGTCCCAGGTTAGATTCCCGGTCTGGGCACTCGTCTATTCGATCCCGGTGTGCTGGTAAAAATGTGGCATTCAATATAATTGTTAGGGGCACATGTTTTGTAGTTTTCTACAGTGTTTGGCACTACCTGATCGTCAAAAACAAAACGAAGAAAAAATAAAAATTCCACAAATTTAGTAAAAAAAAAATATTGTCAAATTTGATCATCACCTTAAGATTAAAAGTTGAACCATTTGTAAAGAGTTAATGAGGAACTAAGCCCCGTAATTTAAGAATATAAATTGAACGCCGCAAATTAGAATTCTCAGTACTGTCTAACGAAGCCCTTCGATGCAGACGACAAAATCGACAGCGAAATGGCACTTTACAGATCTACTCACGTTTAAAGACAACAATCGTCTAATAATCGTGTCTAGCCAAACCACCAAACGACGTCTAAAACTATCTCCCGTCACTTACATCGGACAATTTCCTCGTATGGGAAAACGCTCAGACTCAACAGAGCGCTATATCCCGTTCCAGACGACATTGAACACGACTGCCACAAATTGAAAGTGATTTTATCTTAACCCTTTGTGACCCAGGCTATGTTCCCGGTATTGTACAGATATTTTTTGGGGGGATTCAGCTAGATTCGCATCATAAATGACAAGAGAAAAAATGACGTCACATTAAATCTATTCGTGTCGTATATCTTTTCATGTCCGTGTAGTTTCTGTATTCTTGCAAATACAAATTGTTTACGCCTTGCAAAGAAGCAAGAGGCATTTTCGTCTAATTTATTGCGTGTTTACTGCGTGAATTTCTGTCCAGTTCCGCGAAGAGAGACTCAGAGGAATTATTGTCGCAACCACTGAGATAACAGTGCTACAACATCAGACGGAAAGGTTAAGAACCCCCCACCCCCTTGGATGAAATACGGTGCCAAGCAAATCTGAGACCCCACCGAGGGGCGTCCCACGTGAAGAAATAGAGTAGATGCTTTTAGAAAAAAAAAAGTATGACTGTCACCAGCACTGACTCCCTTCGGTGGTGGCAACAGGAACCAATTGTTTCGTATATATTGAGTTGGGTAAGTTACTTTTTAAAAGTAACTTACGGTATACGATCCTCGTTACTTATCAACAAGAAGACATTACAGATACCGTTACTTAAAAAATGAAAGTAATTAAAATGTTACAAAGCTACTAATTCGAAGTGAACTTTTACGACGCCGATCAATTTAGGCTACTTCGACCAAACCAGGCGGTTACTGTTTTGAAATTTTAGAAGCTGCATTAGTTTTTTTTTCACATCTCATCATTAATTTTGCTATTTTTTAAGTTAAACGATTTCAATTGAAAATATTCGTGTTAAACGCATTGATCACATAGAAAGATCACCAGTCTTAGAAGGATTCCAGTTGACCGCCTGGTAACTATGGCAACGAGAGCTCCTTTCGCTAGCGGAGGAGTCTTTTGTGTATACAGAGGGGCACGTAAATCTCGTGGGAGAATTTACGCGGACAGCAGTGTGACACGATCGTCAACAAATCCTCGCTTCCGGTTCTTAACCGGAAGCCAGCGCAACTTCTAACCAATATCACCGCAACGGAAAAAATATACGGAGATAAAAACCGAACATTTGACACATGTCAAACGCCACCGAAATCACAAATATTTTTTTTAGGAACAGCTAACCGCAGCAAAACTTTTCAAGCAAGATATTTTAGACATTTGCGACGTCTTAAAAATGACAAAAAATATTATTTCAATGCATGATTCGATCGCAACGCAAACGAATAAAAAAGTCTAAAAACACATTTCCTAAAACAATTACAAAAAAAAAACAAGAAACTCGCGGTTCAAAAACAATCATCACAGTTCGGTACTTTACCTAAATCCATTCAATGAAATAAATGGCACCCTGTACACACGACGGAAGTAACCAAAAGTATCGTCCACTTACCTACAAGACAGAAATAGAAAAGAAAAAAAACCATTAGTTAATCATTTACTCCGATGTCCACTTAACCATTAATGGATTAATCAGAAAGCAGAAACGCAAAACACATTAAAAAAAAGTCATTAGCTATTTAATAATACACCGTGAGTCTAAGGAACTTTGGAACGTCTAGGATCTAGTCTCTGTCAAGGGTCCTTTGCTTTGAATGGTTTCGTTTATTTTTTTTTCAGGAACTGAAACGGGCGTCCTTTCTCTAAATGCAGAACATATAAATATTAAATATTACACCTCTTTATCAATTAAATATTTAAAAAAATAATTTCGTTCGCATTCTTAGCTCACGGGAGAAAATCCTATTTACTAATGGAATTGAAGGATAATTCTAAGAAAATTCCGGGTATCTCGACCAAAATAGGATAAAAAACAGCAACATATGCGACGAGTAATTGTCATACATATTTCTTAATATAATTTTTTTGCGTGGATTATATTAAAATATATGTATGACAATTACTCGTCGCATATGTTGGTGTTTTTCGTCCTATTTTGGTCGAGATACCCGGAATTTTCTAAGAATTCTCCTTCGATTGTTACTACAACGGCTCCTAAACTTCAAACTAATGGAATTGTTGAGATAAATGAAAGTTGAGATGTACTTATCCGTTCAGAAAGTGTTTTTTTTTTTAATTAAATAGGAACGGAAAAGGAACGGAAACGTTTCTGGTTCCCTTAGAAGAAAATAAAACCAAGGAATGGTTAGGTCCATTCCTAAGGATTGGTTCAATTCCTAAGGAACTTGAACTGGAAAGGGCTACTTTTTAAAAGGAACGAACCTAGAGGCTAGGCACACTAGTAACAGATTATTACAACGCGCAGGTACCAAATCAAATAAATCCAATACAATTCGCATTAGCTGTACGCAATCATAGTCGTAAGCAATCAAACAGACGGCGTTCAAAGAGTTTGTCAATAAGAGGAATTTGTATTGACCAAACACAAACACAAATACAACATTGTCGGGATGCTTTTTGCAAAAACTTGTTTCTGGTTGTGCGCATGGGGGCGAATTAGCCATACACGGAAACAAGCTTCGAAATAAAATCGACAAAATCAACTTTCCCCCATTAGCGATGTTTTCCTAACCGTTCGGCCTGTTTTGCCGAATTTGTTAACCCGTTTTTAATCTTTATATGTTTCAATCGGAGCCGCTCGTAGGTAGTTGTGGAATTTCATTATAATTATAATATAAAAAGAATGGCCCAAGTGATGTCCAACGACAAAATTTTTCATTTCGGTTTTATCGCGAATGATAAAAAGAAGTAATAAAAATGTGCTCATTCGGGGGAAGATTGAAAATCGCAATAACGATAATAACGAGCTTAAATTATATAAGAATACATCGTAAGGCAAATTCTAGTATACTAGTATCACAGAAAGAATTGAAATTATTTAATCTTGTTATTAAAAATTATTTGAACAAAAGGATTCATTTTAAAAGAGTTATTATTACAAAAAGTATTTATTATTAAAATAAAATTCAATAACATTTTTATTTTTGCAAAAATAAAATACTCAACAAGAAAAGGAACTGCTAAATTAACTGTTTTCGCAAAAATATAAGAAAACAAAAAATATATTTAATTTTTATGAAGTGGACGGAGTTTTCCGACTGTTTTTGGGATAACTGTTTTCGCAAAGTATAAGTTAAAAACCACGAATACTTTATTAATTTTTATTCAGAGAGCTGAGTTTTCCGTCTCAAATCCACCAGGGGGAGCGGCGGCCTAGTAAGTTTGCCTAGCCTACATACCTATGTAAGGATTTCTGCCGTGCACCATGGAACGAACAGGAACGGGTCTCACGAATTTGCCTTCATTCCTCACCACATGTAAACAACTCGATCACGATTTAGAAGATTAAAAAAATATTTTCACGACGATTTTCTTACTCATTAAAAAACATTTGAATAATAGATTCTACATGTCTTACAATCGAAAAATTATAACTTGATCACTTATCTCTCAACATACATTGTATCAAACGCAATGATTTTCAGGACAGTGATTTATGACTTTCAAACTGATCCAACTTGATTTTCCCAGTGGTGCATAGTTGGCCACCCAATGTAGAAGAAATTCCAAACGAAGCTACCCACGAGAAGCATAATAAGGCACTCTCACACGAATCTGATTTTGGATACCGCTTCTGTAGTAGTGGCTTCCAAGACTGCTTCGTGTGATCGCGCCTTTACAGTAGCAGGCTTACGCATAAAACTTGTTTGAAAGCCGCCACGAGTTCATTCCACACGAGAATTTATTTCACCGCGGGCGCTCTTGCATGTGTCGGACGATAAAATTTAACGGCCGATTTAGGAAACAGGCAAGTAGAAGTGGAAGAATAAAAAAAAGTGGAAAGATTTTTGTCACAATTTCCATCAACTTATTATTATTATTATGCGTATATCGTTCACCGTGCAGAGTATATTAAAGCGAAGCCGCGCCTTCTTCCAAAAAGCAACTAATCATGTTGGTATTGAAACGCGGTGAAAAGATTTGTGGATTTTTTTTTTGTTTGAAGAGGTGCCAGTTAAGTACCAATAAATGTCAGCTAGTGTTTCGGCTAAGAAATTCTAAATTGAATTCCGGACCAAGTCAGCCAAGTTTTATTGTGTTTTAGGAGTGAATGGTGCAAGTTGTATAATTCGAAAATTGTAAAATGAGCTAGAGGGCGCTTTCTGTGATCGAGTTATAGAGTCTATGAAAATACAGTATAATTGTAGTGAAATCAAGCAGATGAAAAAGACGACTTTGACGACTCTCTTTGACGGCCGCTCAAAACGTGAAAGCTATAACCGCAGATTCAAATATAAGAGAGAAAATGCGATTAAATCCTCCTGAGGACTTGCGCTCGGCTTTATTTAATTAAAATTCGAGAGGTATCGGCCGGGATTCGAAACGCGAGCACGTGCATAGTAGGCAAGAACGCTCACCACTACACCTCCCCAAAGATATTGGAGGGCCATGGGAGGATATCTAGCTGCAGGTGTCAAATTTAATAATTTCGGGCGCAGTTGCTCTTTCTCCCAAACCGACGGCGCAATCAATTAATCATATTCAAGTGGAGACTAGTGACGCATTTGGTGGAGGCAAGCGGCAGGGCACAGGTTTTATTAAATCGTGGGCTCAGCAGTGCTGTCAGACCCCGCGGGAGAAATTCCCTCCTTCCATCACTGGTTTGGCCGTCAAAGAAAAAAAGACAAAAAAAAGTCGCCAATTTTTGCAATGAGAGATGACTTTTTTAAGATAAACGTTCGCTCAAACGGAAGATCAAGGGGTGCCGTCTGGTTTAGTGGTTAACGCGTTGGACCGATACATCCGTGGTCCCGGGTTCAATTCCCGAATGAGATTTTCGACTTCGAAAAACCGAGACGCGAGCCTTCCTCGGGAATTTAAGTGAAGCATAATGACCCGTCTCTGTACGTTGTCAGGAACAGTTATT
>JAUJYS010004254.1:0-12166 GCA_033995665.1 Melogona broelemanni | reverse complement strand
CAATTCACGTGCTGCTGTAATTTGCGCGCTTCAGCTACATTCGCCGCGCTTATTCGCATAGTGAAATACTAGCTTAAGGGTACATAATCTCATGAAGAGCTATTGGTGTGATTCACCACAGCGATGAAAAAAATACCATGTTTCAGTCACAAACTGAGTCAAGCATATTTGTTAGGCAATGTAGAGTTCCTGTTTCACAGACTAGAACAATCGACATCATTTAATTATCACACAAACCAAGCAGCTAGGTGCACTAATTCATCCAACACATCACCATATTAAACACAGCTCAAATCCCGAGCGTGTGATTCAATACAATGTAATGCCACGACGATTGGCGGAGCAAGTCAGGTGGCCGCCGCCACTTTCACCACTAGGCGTAAATCGTGTCAACAAATGCAGATCACAGCATTTCCCCCTCCACACAATAAGGCGAATTTTAATATACACGTATGTTCAGCCAGCAAGTTAATAGCGGCAATAAATCTTCTAATTAGTGACGCAAGCGAGAACGAGTACATGAAACTAAAGCGAAAAAGTGACAAAAAGTCATTACATGTACTATTTGAGCATACTGAAATCACTCGTAATGAATAGAGCATATGCAAATTAATGACCCAAACGCGCGCACACACAGGAGCGCAATATGCCAAATGTTTTAATAACTTCCAGCTTGCAGTTGTAATTAAAACATGCAAGCACTTGATCGGATTCGAAACATTATATTTATTATTTCTGGCACCCCAGTCATAGTTGCAATTTTCATGAGTGTTTTGTTTCCAGGTAGCAATAATCAGTGACAAAAAGTCGATATTCAGTGAAATAAAGTCCGGTAAGTGCAAATACAGGTATTGGCATTTGTTTCACTGATTTTTAATTAAATTTTATTTAGTCAGTTAATTTAAGTTTAATTCTACTTTTAATTGTAAATGATTCACGAAAAACTAGGTGGCATAGTTGTCGCAATATCACCGAAATTTAACAAAAAATGACTTACTGTACCTAAGCTTACAGTACATAAACTTTGAACACGGGCACCTGAATTTAAGCTTATCGAAACATGAGCAATAACATATCCATTTTGTGACAATATTTCTAACAAATTACAACATGGAAAATATAGTTTAGCCGGACGTTACAAAGAAATTAATCGTCAACGAATGTTAATAGAAATAGAATAAGTAATTAACCATTGGTGAGCATATTTCAACCGTTGATCAACCTCAAGCAAAAGCTCCAGCCTGCTGTGATTGTCAAATCACAGTATTAAAAAACACTCCAAGAGATTATGAACTCCACAAAATATTTGCGAATTATAAGAAGTGGCATATTTTCAACAGTAACCAGAGATCAAGTAAACGAGAACCCAAGCAGGGAATTGAACCCGGGGTCGTCGCATTACAATTAAGACAATGTACGAAATGCGAAATGGTAAAACGGAACAACAATATATGAAAGATGAACAGAGGAAAAAAAAAGGCAGTTTCAATTCATCTTCATATATACGACTATTACTGTATTTATCCTGACTCCTGGAACTCCTCGATTCCCCCTGCCAACCTGCGTTTACATTTTTCGTGATTTTGCATCCTTTGAAGAATAAACTTGGTATCGAACAAAAAGCTTAATCAAGCAAGTTTGCGGAACTTCCTGAATTATGTGGTTGACGCAAAAAAAAACTCACCTTGTATTGACGCTTGGGTAGCGGAGGTAGATGGCATCGGGGCGTTAGACATGACAGACACTAGAGGTGGAATTTTGGGAATAGGAATCCGATGAGAACCCAATCCTGAGGGAGATGCTTGGGCTTGACTCTGATTGCTGTTGTAATCCTAATACGCAAATACGAAAATTAGTTTGGTGAAAAAAAAAAGAAAAAAATGCATTGTACAAAAAGATTGAATAAAAAACAAAATAGAAAATTGCTGCAGAGGTATTCTCATTCAGTAATTAAAAGATAAATATTTTTTCTCCAATGCCTTAGAATGAAAAAAAAAAGATTTTAGCTTGAAAAACTCACAAAAAAAAATAAACATTATATTTTATTCTCCATTACTTGGATTGTGAATCTATAAATTTATCCTATAAATTTAATTTAATTTATAGATGACGTTATTTCATTTTTAGTTAACAAAAATTTGTATTTATGATAAATCTGAAGCTAGTGAATTACTGAAGCTTAAAGCAAAATTATATACAAGTATATAACTTACTGATAATTAAACAAAAATCAAAACTTGTCAAACTCAAAATGTTTATATTGGTTACCAGTCTACCGTCACTCCACAAACCTTTTCTTGAGATGTCACACTGTTATCTTCCACATCTAAATGCAGCGCTGACGTGTGAGGTAAAGTGCTGTTGTTGCCGGTGGTGGTACTGAGGTCATGACCGCCGCCGCCGCCACTGCTGGACAGCTTGCGGTGCTCGCCGGACGACAGGTGCAGATGGCCTAGGTGGGACAAACCGCCAGACAGCTCGTAGGAACCGGAGCGACCGCAGCCGCCGCCCACCTCCCCGCCGTCGTTCATGTCCATGCACGAGGGGTCCATCTGCTCGGGCGAAGCCGTGGACAGGTCCAGCGCGTCCGAGTCCTCGTGGTCTGACGACGGCATGGGATGCTCGGCCACCCGCTTACGGGGTTTGGCCTTGCGGCGCTTGGCCGGCGGCGAGTGGCTCCTCTTCATCTGCTCCAGCACCATGGACATGGCCAGCGAGTTCCGCGGCGAGGTATCCAGCTGGGGAGGTGGCGGCGAAGAGGACGAAATCCCTCCTCCTCCACCACCGCTATGGGGCGCACCGGACGACGACTCCCGTCCACCGTTGTGGTCACCGCCACCGCCGTTACCGCTCGACGACCGCGGATAGTCCGACATGACGAGTCCACTGCCCGCATTGCGGATAACCTTGGCAGCATGGTGGTAGGTGGACAGGAGGTGGTGATGGTGATGATGATGGTTGTCGCTTCCGTTGTTGCCGCCGCCATTTCCCCCACCCCCACTGCTGCCCCCGCCACCTCGCCCACCGCCGTCTCCTCCTCTGGATTGAGCACTCTCCGGCGTGACCTCGGCCAGCCCTTTGACCTTGAGCGACTCGGCCGTCTCCAGCACGGCGTTGAGCTGCTCCTGCGAGACGTTCACCTCGCCCTTGTACATAAAGTCCACCAGCGCTTTGAGGTCCGTGTAGCGCACATCCTTCATGAAGACGATAGGGTGCTGGCACGGGTTGTCCAAGAACAGGGCCTGGAAGTAGGGGCTGCAGGCGGACAGCACCACCTTGTGAGCCTTGAGGCTCAGCCCGTCGCAGGCCAGCGTGACGTCGACCAGCGCCTCATTCTGGAGGAGCTGATCAAACACGCTGAGCATGTTCGACTGGTGATTGTTCCAACGCAGACAAAACTGCTGGCTGCCCATGGCTCATGGACGCACATGTACGGCCACTCTTCTTGTCGGCTGGTCTTCGCGGAGAACGTTGGGGGTTGGACCTGAATTTCTAGGTTACCCTGCGAAGAACAACAAAAAAAAAGAAAAAATTGTTCATTAGTACCATACAAATTGACGTATCAATGTAGGAAGCAACGTGAGAGACGGGGTTTTCCCCTCGCATCTACAAAAAATTAACAACGGTAAAACATACAACGTGCTCTTTTCATATATTTAATTTAGGAGTGAAGATAAAATTAATTTCATTATGCATTGCAAACATCGCAACATGAATAGCCATTATTGTCAAACCTCGATTTTGAGCAACAACAAAAAGTCACTTTTTATCACAAGCTCTGTAAATATTGAGACTTTTATAAGCCTAAGGGGGTCTATAACCAAATTAATATACACGCGAGGAGCCTCCAGCTATAAATAAAAAACAACTTGAAGGACTCGGGTTTCAAATAGCCCTCATTAACATCTCTGTCGTCACAGTTGACAAAGCTGGCTTTGGAAATGCGCACACGGCAAAGCAAAAAAAAAATTCATCACCAACACAAATTAGTCGAAAAATATTCAAACCTACCCAAGGTCTGCCAACCATAAAACAAAAAAATAAAAAACCCGCTTGGTTGCAGGCATGCCTTCGCACGACGCTACAACAATGAATGCATGACAAACCACTTCGAAATATAACTAGTTTAATTATGCATACGCTCGCCGCCTCCAGTTTGTGGGCAGACCGATCAACTGTGCAGAGAAAAAAAAAACCCGCCTGTCCAAATAAAACCAAAACTCACGAGTTGTCCCACCAGCTCTCCCCGGATACACAAACTACACGTACAGAACACGTATCAAAGCCTGGGGTGGTGGGTTGTCCACGTGTAAATTTAACGAGACGCAAAATGGGTTGCGGTATACATACGCAAAAAGAAACGTGGACACACTGTGGCGATACCGGCCTGTTGCAACCGGTTGGAAAATGACGATCGCTCGATTTGCATGCGGCCAAGTACCCGGGAGAGAGAGGTTCGCCTAGTGAAACGGTGGTGGGGGAAGGAAAGGTGGATGGGGTACCCGAACCCCCGTCACGCGGCGCCTATCTGTGGAAGACTTGGATGACACCCCATATTAGCTAACCGCCTGACGCAATCTCATTTTTATGGCCAAGGACTCGATTCGACACACCAGAGATGCTCTCGTCATATATCTTATCGATACTTCATTTAGGATGCTAGTTTAGCTTGTTTTTTTTTGGTTGCGTTTGGCGAGAAGGCGATTTGCCGGATGGTGATTAAATTGGGCTGGCAAAGTTTCGGTGGTTCAAACGGGGGACGGTGGGGTTGGGACAACCGTGTTGTATCCTGTAACCTGTGTCGTATGATTCCTTGGTGTAAACCACACTTGTAATTTTGAAGTGATATGGTTACGATCTTCCAATGTACATGACCACATACATACGGTGATTTTGTGTGAACCAAATAAAATTGGTCAGAAGCGTAGAACTTTTAGTGCCCCCCCGTCCATGGGTTTGCTCCAAAACGAAGCTCGACATCAACGACAGGTGGTCAGCGTCGTTTAGGAGCGACCCAACATGCTTGGCACCGTAACGATAATTTGGCCGGTGGGTTGCAGTTGGATGCATATTGCAACCAGTTGGCAGCGTGCCCCAAATTGTTTCGCACATAAAGTGGTGGTGGGGAGGGGGGCACACGACGCGGTATGGACGGGTCCAGATTTATGCATGCATAATAAAAGGTATCTGATGTGGAAAGAGACTGCGGCTTGGCGAGCGGCGACGACGACGACAGTGACGCGGAGCACCTTCAAGGGTTGGACAAAATAATGGAAACAGATCTGTTAGTGCACCTTATAGAGTAGTTTCCATTATTTTGTTCAACCCCTGTATCTCGCGCGCCAATTACGGTCCGACCACGTTCTCTCATATACGAATACGGAGAGCTCGTGCCAGGTAAAAATGAGGGGGGGGGTGATTGGTTCGTGTTCCCGCGCATATACATGGCCAACACGCGCCGCGTTTTCACGATAATTATCTGCGCTGCTCCACCATGGGGTGGACCGCCGCCGCGCTATTGGCGGGCAGTGACAGTTTTTCGGGCCAAAATGTACACGGCATTAATCGAGATCGTTGCTGGGTTGCTGGTCACCTATTTCGTTTGAGGCGTATGAATTTTGGCGTTGCATAAATTAGGTGTCGGCAAGCGCCATCTGGTGAAAATCTAACGAAATCGAGTTTCAAAATCTTCACAATGACACTTGTTAACGCTTCTTATAACTTGAATAGTCAATTCTTATTAAAAGTAACCCAGTCAGTCAGAGAGGTACAATAAGTACAATCCACGTGCGGCGTACATTGTACTATGGAACGATTTAGGAGATAAAATGCCCCTCGTCAAATGTCTCTACGTTGGCGAGGCGAGGGGTGATAAAGCGTCACAGTGTGTGATTTGATTAATATTTTTAAAAAATGCAGACAATTTAAAGATTTATTAATTTAAAAACTTAAATTTAAAATCTATTACATTTAGGAGCTGTTGCAGTATACTGTAAAATTAATTTAATCACTATCAAATTCTATTCTTATATTTTAAATTATCGGATAATTACTAAATTAATTTTACATTTACCTCAATGCCATCTGTCGCATATTTAACGAATCTTAATATTTACAAACCGCAATTAGCCTCAATTGAACTTGAGAAGAGAAATGATACTTCATAAAAAGCTGAAAGATTAGATCTTTACCAAAGAAAATACGGGCTCGTACAAATCGATATTTATTTCGGAGCTATGGCTTCATGAGTTCTATGGCTCGAATGTACAAGAATGCGTCAAGGAATTTTAAAATGTTCATAGGCGCAGGACAGAAAATACACGTCAAAATATAAGTATTCGCGCCCCTCCTACAAAAAGCACACACTGTTAGATACCGGTCTCAACAAATTTTAAGCTAAAGGAAAAAAAAAACCTATCTGGCTCTCCTGCCAACCGAGAGGGAGCGAAACTAAATTATTACCTGCTGAAAAACCGCCAGCCACGACCATCAGTTACAGGAAATGATCAAATAATTATTCCCGCATTGCGAGCACGAAAGGTTGTTGATACCGCGAGGGAGGAAAAAAAAATTGGTGGCCGCTGCCATAGATATGATATGCACATTTAAAAAGATATGCATAAGTGCTGCTGCGGACAGTCTCTCTCTCTCATTCTCCCTCCCTCTCTCGGACAGTGCAAGGAAAAAAAAAACTAGAAATCCAGCCATGCAAGTCGACTGGTTTGGTCAATAAATTATGCTGTAGTACAAGAAAAAATCTATCCCAGCTCCATGAATGCTCGGTTCGCCCGCTGGTCGGCGCGCGCAAAAATGAAGACAAAAAAACTGTACCCGGACAAGAAATAAATACCACCTGACCTTTGAGTGGGGCTACGCAAGAGTAACCGTCTTGAGTTATCTTAAGTTTGGCCGGGAACGGAGGAAACCTCATTTGGGAACGTCGATGCTCACAAGATTATTACAAAGAAAAATAAAAAAACAGCAAAAAAAAAAACAGGCCTTCGGGGGAAAACGTCACCAGTTTATTCGAGATCGATCAGTGAGCAGGTGGAAACAAATAGTGACAAATGTGGAGAAAAAAATATATATATATAACTTTACTGAATATTGGTTGCGTCAATACGAGGGCGGAATGCTTGGGCAGAAAATAGATCCAGATTCGTCCACTCCATTCGGCCAAAAAAAGGGAGGTTTGGAATTGAATGATTGGAAAGTAAATTCGCCATGTACAAAAGAAATGCGACTCGTTAGAAAGACTCGTTCCGTTGCCCGAATTCCAGTAACCTTTCGTTTTAAGTTTGACCTGGATTCAACCTTAAACTGGAGATTCCATAAAAGAAAAGAAAAATGAATAAATAATAAAATATATAATTAACCACAATAATGTCCCTTAATTACATTACATTATTCAATGACATCAAAAATAATCAATCACAGGTATGTCCCCTGACATTAATTATGTGAAGAATGAAAAAATAGAAGTTCGTTATAAAATAAAACATGCTGTGCGTTCCAGCACGTAACAAGACATTTTTTTAACCTCCTCGAAACATCTACGATTCAAGATTAACCGCCAAAGCTCTTCAACGACTCGGTATATTTTTACAATTACAATTATGTACCCGAAAGCAGCCCCAGAGGGCCTACGGCGGGGATCAAATGACCAGTTAAGGACGACGACGTCTCATTCTAAAAAAGGCTCATTGCTCGAGACTGTAAGATTGATTCCACTGTCGCCACACTCTAGGTAAATAAAAATTACAGGAATTGCTTCACAAAGCGAATTGGGCAAAAGTGAAACGAAAGTTCTTGTACATTTTGTTCTCTTAACAAAAAAGTTAGGGGAACACTTCTCGGTACACACCACTCCCCAAAAGAGACCCCGCACTGTAATTTGGACACGGGCACAGGTCCGATTCCACCATTTCAAAACGACCTGGACCTGAATAGAATTCCCCCCACCTTCCAAGTAAAGAAACGTTACACACGCCACACGTTAATTACGAGGTAGGATGCTGCGCGTACAAGCGTGAGTGTGTGTATTGAGAGTAGGGGAGAGGTGAACCAAGAAACAAGAAACTCGGTTCTACGCTACCTGAATGCAAATTACGCTTAATAAGCCCGCCACCACCGCCACATAGTTGGCCGCCAAACTTGTCCGTCCATCTCTCTGTATGTCTCTTCCCCTCCCTTACGGCCCACGAGAGAGTGCCCTCTCGAGCCACACGGCGACCCATACAACGACCCGGCGTGGCCAAGTCGGTCGCCACCCAGTGCCCCCGAACCGAAACACATTTTTGTCACAACCCGGCTGCAGCCACCAGCGGCTCACGAGAGGGGTGGTGGGGTGGGGAGAGAATGGTCTGTGCGAATAGCACCGACCGTATATACCGCCACCACAAAATATGTAGGAAGTATTGCGGGACAGGACACCATATATGGATTGCAATTCTTGTCGATCAATCTAATTGATTAATGCAGTTACCAGCATAAATGGAGCCGATTGAAATAATTTGCAGTAAACCCTACAAATAAACACAAATCGCGGATCTTTGTTTCTTTGGTTCGTTTTAGGCAGCGTTGGGTAGGAATGGAACGGAAAAGTTCCGTTCCTAGGAACCTGTTACTTTTTTTAGTGAACTTAGGAACGGACAGGTTCCTTTTTAATTTCTGTAGGAACTGGAACGGAATTGGTTTCTTTTTTCAAAGAAGGAACGGGTACTGGAACTGGTTCCTTTTCCAACACTGGTTGCGGGAAATTCTATCTAACTTTTAATTCGGTTGGCTTATTCGGAAACAAAATTATCATAACCTGATCGAATCAGAAGCTACAAAATTAAATTCCAATGAGTTGAAAGGCTAATCTTTCGATCCTGCTAATAATTGTCTACATCGTTCTGACGACACTGGTATCCAAATATTGTGAAATTGATTGATTAATTTGCTTAATCATCTTTGTCACTTCCTCATTCTTTTACGAACGGTACTTTGCCAGCTCTCTGAGCTCATGGCCGATTAAAAGTAATTTTATAATTTCGCGGTACGTCGGATCCGAACTGCGACAGTTCGAATTGGTGAACCCATCCAATCCCCTGCTAAACATGGTCGCATATCGAAATACACGGCACAGTCACCAACTCGATCACACGAATTTGAGACGCAAAAACGTTGGAACAATTATCCGGCTGACCTCGAAGGCCTCCTCATCCTAAAAGCAGGCAATAAGGAAATACAGAAAAATACGACGAACACGCGCTGGGATCGCCTTACACAGAACGAGCAAGAAGCATGCATTAATTGATAAATTATTGATTGATCAAGGTCTACCGTTGAAGTTATTTAAAGAGCGGAGCTGAAATTTTGAACTACATACATTGTACGTGTACGCACGCGCCCGATTCACCAACAAGCCAATTGATTTCCACTTGGCCGAAAGGGGAGGAGAGGTGAAGAAAAAAAATTGTTCCTCCAATGACGAACTATAGATTGAATAACCCCTGGATAGGTGGACTGAAGCCTTAGGAAAATCTAAATATAGAACGCGGAAGCGCAAAAGTATTTTGTCTTCTTAATTTTATCAAGACCATGACCAACTCTACTAACCAAAAGCCGGGGAAACTAACACTGTGGATAATTAATTGCATCAATCATACAACGTGTGCGTCAGTTGGCACATGGTGTGATCTACAATAACAGTTTGACTTGTCGTTGAAGAAGTCTTAGGAAGAAGTGAAAAACACAATAATCGTTCTCTATAGTTTTTAATAGATGATTGACCGATTCTCTTTCCGTTAGGCAAACCTGCAAAAATATTGATTTGAACTTACGATACATTGTACAACAATTACGCCCCAAGTGCAATCGTTTTCGGATCAAAAGTGACGACGTTCCCCAAAGCGCGTCGAATCAAACGTTATCCACGTCGGGTACCGACAACCGCAACTACCATTCGACCAATCCCCGATCAATTTCAACAAGTGTTCGATAATTGTCGGAAGCTAATGTAACGGCATCATCAAAACAACATCGAAAACGTAAACCGTCGATCGTCACAGCATTTTTAGGAAGTATTTCAAGGAAGGAGATATTTCAATAAAATTCAAAATAACCTATATTTAAAACGACCAATCCCACACATAGACATATATCGGTAGCATATAGACAGAGCTCTCGCCTTCTATGACCGTGACCTCAAGTTCGATTCCCGACCAAAACATCCGGAATTTTCGGAAGAGAAAAATGTCGTGTCTTTCCTCGAAATGAAAGTAAAGTCGTGGGACCTGTGCCAGTACGTAGTTAGGTCAATTACACGTTTAAGATCCCTACCTAGAACAAGATTCCAATTTGTCAAGTCGCCCTCGGAGGGCTTTCAAACAAATACGTTGGCAACAAAAACAGTACATCAGTTTCCTCACTGAGTGATTGCAGGCTCATCGAGTCACGTGGAAGAACCAGTAACACCATAACGATGCCGCTGACTGCATGCAGGGTCTTTGGAGGATATGCTAACGTCAAGTCAGACCTTGGTGGCAGCCGGCTGGTCGTTAAGGATGACGGCGGGACTCGATCGCCGCCACACAAACGACCCCGCTGCTGGTCAAATGATGCCTCTCATCTGTGCATACACATTCAAAGGGGGCTGGTCGAGGATCACCTGGCCGATGTAGATTTTTATGGCCATCCGAAAACAACGTTGACCACTGCTGGCATGGGGACAGAACGATCCGGTCTTCCCGAGGCCATGCGCGCAAGGCGATCTTATATATTTCAAAGGGGGGGGGATTACCGCCTACTCGTGTATTTCTTTGGTTTGTGAACCACTGCTTTGCGATATTATTAGGAGAGACGCCAATAAATAAGCAACTGTCAAAATATATTCCTTTGATTTATTATTTAAATGTATTTTAATTAATTAATTTATTATCAATTATTTATTGACAAACAAAAGCTGAATGTATGTGATCAAAACAAGTGATGAAGCATTGAAAAAAAAAAAAAAATGTAAATCGTATTAAATTACTGCGTTGCTCTTCGAATTAGTGCGAAAGAGCTCATTATTCAAACAATCCCCTCCCCCTTTATTTTCCCCCGACTACTGACTGCTGCTTGCTATGGAACCAGGGCACTCTGTCCCTGCCGGAGGTGTTGTGACCTCACACCATGATGGATGCTTTTAGATTAAAATCTGTTGATTATGCACAACCGTTCGCCGACTGCAGCTGCTTGCAGAGTAAGGGGATTTATCGCAGGACGCCTGGTTTTTTCCACAGGTAAAGAAAGACTTGTCTCCGGCCATCTAAGGAATGGGAGGACGGGCCCGTTTGGGTGTCGCTGCCGTATTTATAGAACGGATGTCAAATGTCGATAGGTCAAATGTCAATGATGGACGGACTCCGCACGGAACAAACGGATTCGAATTAAATCGAATCTTCGGCGAAGACGCCAAATATGGGGTCCACAGAAACGGACTCTTTTCGAACTCGCCATATACACGATCCAGTTGCCGCACGGACCATCGATGATCAGTGCGTAATTGAATTACGTCCCTTCAAACACGTGTCGATAAATAGAGTCAACAGACTGCGACCCCAACTTGTGTTGTTTCACTCATATCGGTGGTGACTAATAAAGGTGACCAGCAACCACCACCACCACCACGATTGTCTCAATACGGGGACCATAATTAGAACGACTAAACCGTATTATCCGGTAGGTCCATCGCGCACAGTTTGTCTTCGCTGAACAATGGGTTGTGGGTTCGAACCCGATAGGATTCCACAGTCTGATATTACGAATGGAAATGTCAATAGAGCTATCACAGATCAGCGTATCGTGGGTTCGAGTCCGAATTGGTTCACCCATTGGAAAATAACGGCGTGAACTTATTTCAATGACTATGTACGGATTGGTGTATCGATGTCATAAAATGTCAATCATCGGCAATCGCGCTAGGAAAATCAGGCTTTTCCCTAAAGTCATCAGGTGTCGGGGGATCGAGAGTCGGGCCCGACTCTCGATACCCCGATGCTATGTTATGTTGTCTTCGGACCCGGGTCCGGAGACAGCATAACATAGTACCAGAGTGTGGCTAAATTACACATTCCCGGCATGAGCGACCAGAAAATACGGTATCGAGTGGGCCGCGTAGCGAAAGTCAGTATCACCT
>JAUJYS010004253.1:0-12166 GCA_033995665.1 Melogona broelemanni | reverse complement strand
ACGCCACACTGTATGAGACGGGCGATGGTTGCACTATCGATAGTATCGTGACTACCGATATGGGGAGCAATAATCCTTTTTTAAAATGAAGCCCAAACTGTGACGTCATGTTATATTTCCCCGAGTGTAACTGGGGCGAAGGTCTAGATTTCCCAGTTTTTTTAATAAATACACCCCTCCCTTATCCCGGGCGTAGCAGGGCCCTTTTTCTAGTGCTGAATAAATAAACGCGGCTGCAAACGAGTTCGGCAAATTGTAGAACAGAGGCGTACTGTGTGATTGCCTTGTAACACGGGGCAGCAATGCAGTTCATTGGAAGCGGACGGTGCGTACTACGTTATACAGTGGCTGGATACTGGAAACAGCTCTTATTTGTGCACCGTGAATTGGAATTATACTAGGCACATGCCTCGTGATTAAGAAACCCCAGTTTTTTTGTTAATCACAAAGTTTATATCGTTGGTGACAAATTTTTGAACATTTGGTGTTAATAATTTTTTTTTTGTCTCACGAATTGTCAGATCTCATGGGCTTTCAAAAATGCCGTTTTCTTTAGCGCATAGTTAAGGCGCCAGGACCCAGATTTACACACTTTATGGGTGTTATTGAAAGCTATGGTATCTTTGATCATATCGCAGTAAATTGAAAGGCAGGCATAACACCTGCAGTCATGAGTAGCTGGGGTCAAAAACCTACCACTACTAAAAAATCGAATGAAATTTTTTTTTCCCAATGACAGTTACGAAATTCTTATCGAGATTTTTTAAACTATAATTCTTCTGTATTCGACTACTACTGTACATGTGTGAAATGAGCGAAATAAGTGAGAGGGAGGACAACTTAATGTCCTTCTGTGGAACGATGCCAGCGAAGAACTCGCACCGCGCACGCAGTTAACGCTATATCCGTTCGTAGCCCCCTCCCCCATTCACGGAACATTTCGTTGCTAACTCCAACGCCCCGACTGTCGTGTCATGTAGGCCAAGCAATATTTTCTTCTTGGCTTTTTTGTCTTTCGCGACTTATTTTGCGCGCAAATATTTCGCCTACAGTGACAGCGACAGAGGAGAGGGTGGGAGGGGTTGGAGGTTAGGATGGAGGTGGAGGTGGCGGTATCAGGGGGAGGGGGGCGAATGATGTAGGCTATCGAGCATTGAACTAATAACATTATACGCCGTTTTTTATGCTCATGGTCGGGGTGTTCTTTTCGGTGCTCTATTGCCAGAGTAACTTAAGCTTGGCGTTATTTAAATAGCAGATAGCTGGAACCAGACTGAAATTTGTGGAGCCATCCATTGAGGTGCCTTCACTTTGTAAAGACTAACTTGAATACAGTCGAACGCAAGCTGGTGTTCCCTTATTAAATTAAGGAGCCAATTTTTTTTCCAATAAAAAAAATGATACCTCCATCTTTGCGTCCCACCAACAAATTATACATCAAAATGCATATTTTTTAACATTATAAAAATAATTACCGTAGTAAAATTAATTACTTCGGTTGACTTTCAGTGGATACGGAAACGTATTCACGGTTAAGTCTTTTATCGCTCTGCTGACAAACAACCCCCTTTTTTCTCTTTCTTTTTCTTTTTGGGCGATGATTTGTGCTTGACAATTATTTTTGACCGTCAAAACAAAAATTGAATCATTACTTAGAAATTGTACTTTCTACATTTGTAATTAAAAAAATATAAATAGTTGTGTAATCAAACTTTGTGATCCGCGACAATAAAAAAAATATTTCGGAAGCTCGTTTCAATATTTTTACAATATAAAAAATATACATTTCAATGTCGCAGTTTGCTCCGTACCAAGCCGTTATCACCTAAGCTCTAGAAAAGCTCTAAAAATCCAGGAATAAACAAACATACGGACTAGCAGCTACTCTGTGAGTAGCTCGTTTCATAAATAACTTTTCGTGGAAAACCCTTTCCGGTGAGAAATCATCGTCGCCAGACTCAGAATGATGAAGGCGCGAAGGCGTACAAACGGACCGAGTGAATTGGTTTGTTGAGCTCACCTGTGTTCATCCTCCGGGTACCTCGTAGTCAGAATTTGGCGACTGGGGGAAATAGGAGACAATCCGATAAATTCCCGCGATCCATTACGCACGAAACACAGCTTCGGGAAATCAATACCAAGAAAAATTCTGAAATTGTCAAAAAAAACAAAAAAAACATTGTCAATTAAAAAAGTCTTCCAAATATTTAACAAAGTACAAAAGTGACTCCTTTAAAAGTTTGGTTAAAAATTCACTTTCTTATAGTCAAATTCAAATTAGTAATTACTATCGAACTACTGTGCTTGCTTCGCGAGTTCAATTGAACATCTAGAGTTCCGGATTTTTACCGGGGAGAGAAATTGATACACACACGCCTTCCTTCGGAATAAAAGTAAAGCAATGAGACACGCACCTGTAAGTTGTCAGGTTTACGTTAAAATTCCTAACCTAATCCCAACCTGTTCCCCTCTAATCACAAAATCAATTGTGGAGGGTCACATTTTCACCGGATCTAGGTATCGAATAACGAAAATCCTTTTTTCATTGACAATCAACAATCGTCGTAACTAAAGTGAACGTAACAGCAGGAGATTATCCACCCCTTTAAATCCTCTCGAAAGAATATTATTTGAAGGGTCGCATTTTCACCAATACCTCGGGATCAAATAAACGAAAGCCCGAGACGGAAATCGAACCGAAGTTCGCCGCACACATGGCCGATGAACTACGGCTACTGTGCTGATCGAGGTGTTGAGGAGGATTCACGTATGTTTGTAGGACGGTAGACCAAAATGATTCCGCATTTGCCAGATACGATCACGTCGGACCTATTTCTTCTCTCCATCTGGGGTAACCAGCCCCGCCGCGCTGTAGGTCCATCCGCATTTATCCCATCCAACCCTCCGCCAAGACCACCACCACCACCATCGCCACCACCGCTACCTCTGTCATCTTACGGGCCCCGTTTTGTCGGTGAGGCTCTGCAACGACGCAGCAGGCGGCGGAATAATATTCCCGTAGATCAGTCGTCGGAACGCTGAAATGAGAACCGAATGCGAATATAAAAAGTGGCTGGTGTATTTCCGTTTGCAATAAAAAGCTGACGATGCAGACTGAATAATAATCGGGACAAGCGCCGGAGAAGAAGAAGAAAAAAAAAGTGGGCAAGGTGGGGGTCACACCGTTAAAGGATTTCGACACTGACGCCCGATTCGAAATTCGCTACCAAGTAAAGGGTCTGTTTACAGCCGAGTCTTGTGGGTACTATTATAGACGTTGCGATAAGGGAGGGAGTTGACCACGATGTTGTGTGAATTTTTTTTTTAAACTTGGCATGGGTAGGGTGATTGTCTGACTGTTTTCTTCAACATCTTTGAGGTTCTTTTAGACCGACTTTCGCACGTCCTAGAGAGCTGGAATTTTCTGCGCAGTTCAGTCTCAAGGAATATTTTAATCTATCAAATTTTGAGGAGAATCCGTTAAAATTTCCAAAATTTGTTATAATCCTATTATCCATTATAAATCCAATTGTCATCATCCAAAACAATCGTTAAATTTAAATCCTTCAAAATTTCAAAATTCGTCACGAGGGCGCATCTTTCAAGCCAATCGCTATATTTTTAGATGTTGGAAGAGGTGGATTTGTTATGCTATCAGGTTTTGGATTCACATGCCCTTGGACCGAATCCAGTGAGTACTAATAGTTTTATGTCAGCTTTTGTGTCAGCATTTCAAAAAAAATATTTATGCTCATGTCGATGTATATTTATACATCGACATTGTTATCGATTGTTATGATTGTATCCGAAAAACGAAGTTTTATGACAATTCAATTGTTTAATTTTTTACAGTGTATCAAAAGTATCGATTCGATACGAATCAGCATCAAATTCACTGTGCAATGGCGGTCCAAAAACAAACTTTTCTAATCCACAAAATCCCGGTTCGTTCAACTGTTGGCATTGCGCAACGCAATCGAGCATGTCGTGATTGCCGTACTACACGGGGCAGCCACTCGTAAAGTAATTTCCATACACTGATTGGAAGTGGCGCGTGTGCTCCGTGAGGGACGCACTGGCTAGACTTCAGCAATGATAAGCTAGAAGGTCAAACCTACAGGGATAATGCTGACTTCGAACACATTTGAAACGATAGACTCCGGCATCCATTTCACCGTAACAGCGAAGTTCGATCGTCCTGCTCTAAACACTCACATTCGCATTCTTGCAGTCATCATTTCACTGTCTTTACGCCGAAGCACGGCGTATTTGAATATTTTTTAACGTCGATGTCCAGTGTTGTTGAATAAAAATGAACTCGGAATTTATATCGCCTGCAGTTTTAATTTCAGATCGAATTTACCTGTCATATTTCCCAGGAAGTAAAATTATTTTACTAAGTTTCTTTCGATTTCCGTTTTTTTTTTAAACAAATTATGGGAACTATTTTTGGTGACCTAATTTTTATGCAGAAGAAGCCATCGACGGAAAAGGTCACAACCTGTGACGAAAAATGTACCAGGAAATTATCTTGATAACTATCGTTTCTCAGAGGATGACTGATTATTTATTACATTACATACCGCTGGATTGATTTGAACGAAATTCGGTACAGAAATACCATAAACATTCATGAAACCCTATAATAGTATAGGAGATGCAATTATTGAATTGGAGTAATGTCAAGGCGTTCAGGACTCACACCACGATCTTTGCTAGTCATTAAAATTTAATTATTTCAGAAAAACCTATTTAACTATAATACTAACAACTACGACTATAACACAAGACAAGATATTTAATTCTAACATTTCAATTCTACGTGCTTTGCATTACCGTTGTGACAAAGTTATTCTAGATTTATTCAGCTGCCCAAAAAAAGTACATTGGTTACAATGTAAATACTTTAATAGAAACACATTGTTTGAGAATCGCCTTTCGACACGCCAAACATTCTATTCGAAGAGAACGTCGTCCCACTCTCTCGGAAGCAATAGTTGGGAGTTATTTTTTTGGTACATTTTTGAAATGATGTGACTGCTTGTCTGCATGTCAGCTACATTTTTCATCTTTCACCTCACACTGTCACGCTGACATTCGGTTGCTAGGCAACCACGGCACATTGGACAAGATATATTGAAGAATCGCTCTCGTACTGGTGGTGCTCGCCCCATCCCCCTCCCCTTCACCCATCAACCCAGTACCACCCACGTCTTCCGACATAGGCACGCGACAACGAAATGACATAATGTTGAAACGAGAAGATAGAAATTTCAAGTGTGGAGAAGTCTCTGTGAGCGGGCGTTCCCGCTCACAGAGTCGAAATACTGGCGTATATACAGAGGTTGGATAAAATAATGGAAACACCTTTATTTGTACACTATGGATTTGATCTCTTCAGCTCATACACGCATCGGGATTAGGGAAACCCAATATTTTTGTCAAATCACAAAGTTTGTATCATTTCTGACAAATATTTGACCATTTAACAATCATAAAATAATTTCTTAATTTTGTGCCACGAAATATCAGATCCAAAAATGCGGTTTTGTTTGCGCAAAGTGTTGGAAGTCGATTCAGTCTGACATTTCGTGGCTAAAATCAAGATACCTAATTCTACAACTTGTATGGATATTAAATGGTAAAACATTTGCCGATAGCGATGTAAATTTCGTGATTGACAAAAAAAGGAGTTTCCCCAATAATGACGCGTGTGACCAGAAAAGATAAAATTCATATTGTAAGGTAGAGGTAGCGTGCTCGCTCGCCAACCAGCGGATCTGGGTTCGGTTCCCGGTGTAGGCAATCGCTTGATTGGCTCGTAGTACTACGCGGGGGAAGGCAATGGCAAACCACCTCTGTATTCTGTCAAGAAAACTCAGAGGGCTTCTGCTCCCTGAAGGCACGGGGGATCGGGGGATCGGGGGATCGAGGGTCGGGGCCCGGAGACGACACGAAGGACTATCAACAAGATAAAATTCATATTGTAGAGGTGTTTCCATTATTTTGTCCAACCCCTGTATACCATTGGGTGGAATGAAGAGGAGGGGGTCGGTGAAGCAAAAAGTGGGGCGGAAAGGGGTTTCTGGAAATATTATACACTGCGTGTGCGCTGATCTCTGGTCGATCATGCCGAGCTTGTTAAGCCTTAAGTGAAAGTGACGCAAGATGATATTCCCGCCGGGCATCGATAGGCCTACGGCAGCGACCGGTCCCTGCGAGCCCGGCAGATAAGACACTGATTTTACCGGGAACTATCCCGGTGAGCCGTGGAAAGGGGAGCCTCGCTGTAAAAATAAACTGGTCCCGATTTCAACGCCGTCTAACGGCGAATCAATAGGTTGTACGCAGACAATGCAAACATAAACCTTAAGACAACAACAAGTAAGGGAATAAGGATTCTGGGAACAGCTTCGAATTAACAGACGAACAGAGCCCGGAAAAACTCTCGTAATTAGGTTTAATTTATTAATGCATGTGATACATTTCCAAATTGCGAAAAATACATACCTTAAACTTTCTAAGGTGCCCTAAATTTAGACCAAAATTAAAATAATAAATTTTAACAAGTGTTTAAGATCACTCACGGTTCCCTTCACCAATTTCTTTAACTACCAAACCGAATCATCAACAGGTTTTTATGTTTTTAAAGAAAAAATACATCAATATTTCAAAAATATTCCTAATTCCGTACTAGGAACAGTTATTGACTTTAAACATCTGTTATAATTTAGTTTTTTAATTTTGCTCTAAATTTTGGGCATTGACGAAGGTTTAAAGTATGTTCATTCTAAAATTTTAAAATAAATCACAAGGATTAATTAATTACTTCCTAAAAGAGTTTTGCCAAACTCTGATCGTCCGTTGTTTCCTAGCTGTATATCAAAACCCTTATTTCCATGCTTGTTTTGATTATTGACGTCCTATGTCGTCGACGTCTTAGACGTCGTAACCGCTATTAAATAAAACTTTAGATTACCAAAACTTATAAATAAATTAGGAATACACAGCTTCGTTGGAGTCTTGCACAAACAAGCTTCCAGCTATTGCGACCAGGTACAGCATACCGTATTCGTAATAAAGGTCAACTATTTTTGTATTCTTAATAATTGTTTGGGTGGTTAGGCTATTTGTTAGCGGTAAAAGATCAAGATCATATAAATTTCATTGGCCTTTAACTTGCATCCTTAAGAGGGTGCGCGAAACTCAGCTGTAGTTGCATTTTGAAGGCAATTTTGAATTTTGAATATCGTTTTTTACCCTATCAGCATATTTTCATAAACAAATAAATTCAAAATCGATAAATCGATTAGCATTTTTTTTTTCTTAGATTGCCGAAATTAAAATTCCTCGTCTTTCAATCAAATTCTTTTTCAAGCATTATTCTTTAAATAAACATATCAAATTGAACATTGAACATTGAACTTATCGCATAAGCCAATTTCTGATTCTGTACCTACGAGTAAAATTAATATAGAGTGGTTTTGAAGAGTAGCATCTTTAAAAAAGCTTTTTGAAGTCTTAGGAATGATCTGCTCTATTTAGGAAAAACAATGAAAGCCTCGAAAATATATCAAAGCCACCAGCACAAGAAGGATAACGAAAATCCACAATGTGCTAATCGATTTTCGATAATATCAAAGGATCTCCTTTTTTCCGGCTTTATTGCATCAGCAAATGTTTAACACCGATATCTACTTTTGAAATCTCGCATCATGAGGGAAAAACAAGGACGATAATAAAGATTATTTTCTATAGAGGCAGCTTTTTTTCCTCCTGGTTGAGAGTCAACGGGGACATTAAAGAGTATAAAAAGAGCAGTCTTTTTTTTGCGGCAAGAAAAGTAAGTTTCAATTGATCACACGAAAAGAAAGAAGTGATAAAAAATCTATAGAGTTTATATGCGACAAAAAATACATAACCACGCCCATCAACGTGCACGTGGCACTTGAATATACCAAACTGAGTTCCTACTATATAGCGTCTTTATGTCTGACCAATGAGGTATAAATTGGTTGAAAGCTTTTTTATGCTGTTCCAAATATCTTATCTCGTTATTAGCGTCAGCCAATAAAGGGTATATAAGTTTCGCTGGCTCGAGTAGATCATTAGGCAATTGAAACGTATCAAAGTCAGTGCTGGTGAAAGCAAGGAGCCATTTAAATGCATTACAGGCTGTGTGAGCTGCGCTGGCTCGTCTCAAGAAACCATTAACGCTCTATAAAACGTAAAACAAAACAAGACGTAATAAGAATGAAATGGTTCAAGTACCTGGAAACAGCGCGGACGTTTTTGTTTTTACTCACGCCATACGGCGCTTGGCATATGCAGATTAGACAGCAAATGATCGAGTTAATCTGTGTAAAAACGCTACATTGCCAGATGTTTGGGCTATACGCTGTTTAATTAGTCTAGACTGATAAGCTTTTCACGCAATTAGCTTGAAGAAAAGTTAACTAATAAAAAATACTACTCGTGTATGTGATACCACAATATATATACAATTTTTAGGGGGAAAAAGTCGCATAAAATATCGAACTTCTAATAAAATAATTGAAATAAATCGTTGAAAAATGATCACTAGGACAGGCAGAACAAAAATGTAGGAGACAATTCTGAGCATCATATTCATTTATTTTCCACTGTACAGTGTAGCTGCAAAAGGATCAATAGTTCCACGCGTGTGAGCGTCCTTACGGTGCTGCCATCTTGTGACAACAGCTCGAAACGCGCTGGAGCACACTACCCAACTGGTTTCTGAACACGAGCACTAGATGGCGTGAGCTCCTCGTCATACCAAAAATCCTTTTTCACAAATACGTACAGTGCCTACACAGTGCAGTGCGTACAGTACACCTAGTGAAGCAACCTTTTAATACGGTAGAGAAAATATTAGCCAGACTATTATTTTAAGATTTTTTCAATACAGAATCCAGAAATGGAGAGCGGTATAGTATCCATAATCTGCATCAATACAAATTAAACAAAAAATACTAAATCTTTGTTTCGACAGAATTCCAGAAAGAATTTGATCTTATAAACATAAGCAAATATTTAAAAAAATAACATCCGCATTCAAACACTTAATCATATTAACAGCAATTGGAGTTTTCTGGAAACAGAACCAACATATTCATCCTCTAATGAATTCTACGGAAGCTCTCTGACTTGCATACTAAATAGACGCGTAGCATAGGATAACTAACTGTATAAACATTTCATATTATTCATAACATCATCCACTGTTTCCATATACACATTGCAGGCATTGAACATTTGGCACTATCACGATGATAATTATTTGATGCCGCTAGCCTAGCTACCCGTTCATTCGGAACGTGTTCATTTTTAATCAATTGATTAAACAAGTGTAACGCGAAACCCTCGTTCCAAATTAAGGTACGTTCTAATCAACTGCTAACGTTAATGCTTATATGTATAGACGGGCAATAACAGACTGGTAATAACCAACATTGAAGCGTGAGGGGTGGGGGGAGGAGGGGGTGAGGAAGCCATAGACGTAATCCTATTATAATGCAAAGAAGTGCTTGTTCGGTAATTGCTTTCTCGGCAAACTTAACGGCCGGTATTAACATAAACATAATCTTGGAAGATAAAGCGGGGCCTTGTTTGCTGTTATTTCAACTGGGAGTGAGAGAGAGACTATAGTGCCGATTACACGAAAATAGTACAAGGTAATTGAAAGCGTCCTCGAAGTTGGATCGGTGTGTGTGTGTGTGTATGTGTTTATAACGCCTACGCGATCAATTTAGTAGTAGCAGGATCACAGCCAGGGTCTCGCCTATATATACAAGTGTACATGTCACTAACGGCGAAAAATTTCATCGGTGTAACCCGACAATAGCGCCGTAATGGAAAACGATGAAATTATGTTTAGTATGACACGCCATAAAATATGACAAAAGACCAGTTTCCGGATAACTGATATGCAGACGCGATCGTAAGTTTTTATTTTTTTATTTTTTCGGGTCGTTCACTGTAAATGAGATAGGGTTATCCGCCTTCCACGGAGTAGTCGTGTTAAGATGGAGCACGCGGCAGTCACTAGATGACGCCACCATTTCCTTTAGAGAATGTTGCCACACGCGTTTTTATCGATTTTCTTATTTCTTTGGTCATGGATTTCGCCTATAGCATTTTTGCGACAGTAGATTCGAGATGCATTTTAGAAGAAATATCCAATTCCAATCATTCGGTATAATTTGTGAATTTTTTTTGTGGATAAAAAAATTACATTAAGGCAATACATCAGTATATGATGGTTAATCTATGTTCAATTACTGTCATAACATTTGCCATAACTACGTAAAGTGCAAGTATTCTTATTAATAGTAGAATCATGGCTATTTGATGAATGCTATGAATAAATAGATTTAACTACCTGTATGTGTAGTAATCCAGTGGGTATTGCAACGGACTGCGGTGCGGCAGTCCCGGGCTCGATTCCCGACGCGGGTTCTCGACTATTCGATCCCGTGATACTGGTGAAAATGTAACCTTCACATACATCCCAAGTACCACGAGTGGTCCAATAGTGATACTCATTGGAGTGATTGTAAATAATAATAATACCAATAACAAAAATAACATATTAAACGCTTTAGTCTATTTCGAAATACATGTACTGAATATCGATACAGTCTTAATAGGCAGACACCGAAAATACAATGCGAACATGTCAGACAATAGTGAAACTGGGAACAGCAAACTATGAAGCCTAAAAAAAAAATATTGCATTCCATTATTTAAATTGTGCGATACGGAGGCTACATAACAGTCGAGTGCAAATCATACTAGAACGATTTTTATAAGATGAAGTTTGGATGCGGCACCACCGTTTCGAGAAATGCATTAATATAAACGTGAAACGGAGAGGCGGAAAAAAAAAGAAAGAGAGATCGTCTCGAGGCGAAACAATACGCGTAACACGACATTTTATTAAGTTTGTGTAAAACAACGTTAATAAACAGTCGAATGATTCCACGTCAAAAGTGACGTTGCCACCAGTTTTCGCGTAGCCCCCACCTCCATCCCCTCCTTACCAATATTACTAAGAGAGCGGCAATAACTTTATGCATTAAGTTCGCAGTTAAGAAATCAATTTTGGATGCCGGTGTTGGACATACTCATGCGTACAGTGACTTACGGCGCGTAGTCTATATCATGTTTCTTAAAGGTGGGGCTAAATAGATTTTCCGAGCAACGAAGTATCTAGCGGTTTTTAAAAGTAGCTTAAAAAATTATTAAGAGAACCCGGTTTTATCGCCTGAGTTCTTACTTGATAATTCTAAACTTTAGCGAAAGAGTAGATTTCAATTAGCTAGATTTCAGCCCAGGTTGCCGCTAACTGTTCAACAAACGCGATCTTTGCCGTGGATACGCCTTTCCAGCCATTTCTTGCAGATTACTCTATTGGTGGGTAGCCTCTGTCACACCCTACTTATCGCACTAGCTATTCGATAGAATTAAACACAATTTCATAGCTACCAGTCTATGAGCTCATAATGCGAGTTATAGTTTATTTAATTTTTGTTACCAGATGGTTCGCGAATCCATTCGAAAGGCGAAGTTTTTCCGCAATTTTTTTCTCGGCCTGCATTAGTGCTACATCAGTGTGCTTGGCGGCCGAAAAAAATGGTGCTATCACGAATATATCCTCTTTTTTTCTGAGCCGAAAGGGAAAGCGTCATTCGCTAGCGGCCGACTTAGGATGTTCTAGGCACCGCATATCTGTCCAATAGCAAGTCAAGGAAGTTGCCTGCTACCTCGTAACCAGATAACTGAATCGACATAAAACACGAATAGCGACAGCGAAGTCTTCGATGCAGCAGGTTAATTTAGATTTAATTAAAATTAGCGAAGGTATAGGATTTTTTTTTAATTCACCGTAGTGCCTAATGCACTACAGGATTACTGCACTTTCGTCTCTATGGAGATATGTGAGGGGCAGGGAAGGGAATGGGAATGGCAGCTGGTATAGCCAGGATGCAGGATCCACCCCTGAGCTCTGGACTCCCTAATGGAAGCTCACGGGTGACACCAGTACCACAGGCTAACGAATAAACGAAAGCCTGTGCCGGGAATCGAACCCTGGACCACCCGCTCAATAGAATGTGACCATACCCACTGAGCCACTGGAGGCCGA
>JAUJYS010004252.1:0-12170 GCA_033995665.1 Melogona broelemanni | reverse complement strand
TTTCGTTTATTCGTTAGCCTGGGGTACTGGCGTCACCCCTGAGCTTCCATTAGGGAGTCCAGAGCTTAGGGGTTGATTCTGCAGCTTGGCTATTCCAGATGCCAATCCCATCCATTCCCTTCCCTGCCCCTCACATATCTTCACAGAGACACGAGGGTGCAGTATTCCTGTAGTGCACTAGGCACTACGGTGATTTAAAAAAATATATATATATCTTTTTTTCGCGGGCTGCATTTTCCGAGACCTTACAGTAAGTTGGTCTCCAGAAGATAAAGGTGCCACTCCGGCGTACATGGCAGCGTTTGGCCCCGACGCCTAAGTAGAAAGAGCGCGGGCGGGCGCGTGAAAACTTCTAATCGATGCATAAATAACATTTTCGCTGGGCGCGAGCGCTTATTATATTTTGCGCGCTCCACACACACACACATTACTGCCGCCACCAGTACAACAACTTGCTGGGATATATGAAAATCAGACGAAAAATAGGGGGTGGTGGGGATGGGGGCACAAAAAAATTAATACCGGGGCAAAACAATATAGAACGCCTTATTACCGAGGGGCGGCAAGCAATTCCCAGCCAAAGCGCCAGCGCAAGCCGGATTTCTTTAAACACACCACCAAAATTCTTAGCTCATCAAAGTTTGCTCAAAGTGCATCAAAGTTTGTTTCTTAGCCTCCCCCTCCCATTTAAAAAAAACGTTTCATGGATTTTTCCCTTTGGTTGGAATTATTTTAGGACCTACTTTGACGCACGGAAGATAATTTTTAACATTATTTACAATCGCTGTAGTGAATTCAACAGAAGAATCTGTACCCCACGTGTTGCATTGACAATGTGTGAGGGGCTCATTTTTAACAGTACCCCGGGATCGAATAAGCGAGAGCCCGCGTCAATTCGGAATCGTGGTTAGGTTACGTTTGATGAAATTAAAATTAAACCTGAAACCACACTGTACAAAATTTTACGATAAATAAATCATTTTTTTCTTAGCAGTTTAAAATATCCTCTACAACGTCAGTTCTCAGCCCTCAAAATTATGATAGCCTTAGCACACCAAAATCCAAGAAAATATAACAGAACCAATTACACCCCCACATGCAAAATATTATAATAATAATGCTTAACCAACACCGGACATAACCGGCAACTTGACATCAATTATACACCTCCAAAACTAAAAACAAATTAACAAAAAAAAAAGTTACGTGATTTGCGCAAAGTGTAAATTAATATTGTTGGTTACAAATTGAACTATTTTGTCGCAAATTCATTTAATAATTTGAATATCCTGGATAATTATTTGTACAAAAAAACAACACATTACGATTGAATTGAGCACGCGCGACAATAACGCTTATGCCCACGGCGTTCAAAAAATAATGACGATCATAATGGCAAATAATCAATATTTTTAATGTAATTGATAAAAGAATATATTCAATTATTCTGTGACCTGGTTAATCCGCGTTTTCTTGGTGCTGGATTCGGTGGCTTATGGAAACCGGCCTTCCGAATACGTTGATCGCATACTAATTAATTCTCAGCGGGCCATTCAGCAATTTAGAAAAGCGCCTGAGCGGGGCCAACAATAGTAATAGCTGCACATGGAATCGGATTCAAGAAGCGCGACGGGAGTCTTCCCCCCCCCCCCACACACATTTAGTACCAAAGTTTCCATTCAAACTATCAACGATATCGGAATTGGTTTATATGTTGATTAGAACGACAATGCATCAATCGCGGTCAACAACAGGATAAGACTAATCTCCCTACAAAAGAAGTGGTGGTGGTGGGGAATATTTAGCATGCACAGAAGAACATCCTTGGTCGATTGTAGCTCATGCCAAGCAGGGAGAGCGCTTCTTGATTGGGAGCGCGGGGTTAAAAGAGTTGAGAAAATGACTATTCCATCAATCTTGATCATTTCTCCTTTCGACTCGCTCCGGCGACGAAATAATAATAAAAAAAAATCTTGGCGCAATTAAAATTCGAGGTTCAAACGGATGTGCGCGACGCAACGGAACGGCCGACAGCGCCCCGCCGCGGCCGCCGCCGGCAACAACGCCGGTAATTAATAGCATTCGAGCAGCGCACGCGCGCGCGCGTAACCAATCAGCGAGCTTCACGTGAACAGAGACTTCCGCACGTGCTACACATTCGACAGCGACAGCGATTCGAAACGAGGCTAACCGCGGCCGTGATTGAGAAATCGGCCACTGCCAGTCTCCACCAGACGGCGCTAGTGTCTACGCAGTTTTGGGCAAAGGAACGTCTCGGTTCAAGGCATTCGTTCCATTTCTGAGGAACGTTGGAACGTTCTCGTTCCTTTCTTTGAAGAACGTTCAATTATTTAAAACGTTTCATTGGATACAATTAAAAATCGCGAAACGCTCGAAGAAATTCGAAGAAATATTTCTTTCTGTTCCTAAAAAGATTAATTTTTTTTTAATTCACAAGGATTTGTCGGGAAATACTGTATCAGATGTTTGCCATGAAATTAGAATATACCTTAAAAAATTGCCTTAAAATTATAAAAACTGCCGCACCGAACTCAATTTCATTTCTTTATTTGTAAATCGAAGGAACGAAGAGCGTTCCTTTGGAACAGGAACGAGAAACGTCGTCGTTCCTTTCCTTTTAAGGAGGAACGAGGAACGGAAACAAATTCCTTTTCAAAAGGAACGTTCCAATGGCGGCGATGGAAGTGCGCGTCAGCGAGTGTGGTGGCTTCACAACTAACCCGGTTTCGCTTCAGCCGTTGAAGGCAACCAAAGAAACATTAATTGAGTTTTCTGGCCCCGTTGTTTTTGATCCCGGGGAAGTTCTTACAAAAATGTCTTATCTCACCGATTCTTTCGCTTCCTGCCGCGCGCAGCTCGGCGCATGATGGAGCGCCCGCAGCGCTTTCAAAAAGGGCGATCGAAAAACTCAACACGAATTATAATTGGATAATGTATGAATGCAAATTCGGTAGTGTGCGCCGGGAACTAACCCAATGCTGCAGTGCAATCAATTTGAACTATAGCGGCGAATTTTTCAATTCATTCTAGGCGATGCAGGGGCTGGGGTTTTTTAATTGCTGCCCCTTTAATATATGCAATCACACAATGCATGAGTGCACTGCGCAAAGCAAAACTGCATAGAGATTGCGTTGCCCGATAAAATACGACTCACGAGAGCCGTATATAGGACTAGTTCACGGATGATGTTAAGGCCCATGCTTGTGATCATTCGTGGTAGGTTTGTGTTCAATTCGTGTTGATAAAATACTGTTGGCTTACTAAAATCGGGATAGGTTTTTCAAAATTGTTTTTCTCTGGATAATGAACTGTACTGAACTAAACCAAATGATGAATCCTGAGAGTAGTGAGAGGGTAATTCGAATTTCGATTTGTTGGCAATTTAACAAAAATATTAACATGATTTCACCTACAGGGTTCAAACTGAATCACGAGCACTGAGCACGTAGCGCGAATTAAAAAAAAATTATTTTGATCCCGACAGAGAGATAAGAATTTTTTTTTAGCACATAGAGGTAAAAAGAAATTTACAAAAAATATACATTTAAATTTTTCTCACAAATTTCCTTGATTTTTCAAACTTTTGGGTAATTTTTCTTCACTTATCCAGACAGAAAATAATTTCACTAGCTTTCCAGGTGAATATGAACCCTGACCTAAAAATTACGTGAAATATAGGACACAAGAGTACGCATAGTATAGGTAAAATTTCACCCGACGATTTTCCAAACTAGATTACGAGAATCTCAACATAAAGGTTTGCGCGCGCGCGACTAGTGTAGGTATTTCACCCGCTGTTTTTTCCATCCCAGTTTCGACTTTCTCGCGGCAAAGTGCATCACACGCTGCCATATATATATATTTTTTTTTTTTTTTTTTTTTTACTCCTGACTCGTCCGTTGCACGTGCCAGTTTTCGATCTCTTATCTGTGACGCTCTCACGGCGCTCTAACGAAGAGCGCTCCCCGCTGCACGCCACTCACACACTCCGGGGCGAAAAGCTCACGAGAGCCAGCTGGGACGCTGCCGCTCTCTACCCCCACCACCCCCACCTCTGCACTCAAATAGGGCACGTTCGCAAAAAAAAAATGATTGTGCCAGTATTTTTGGTTTGTACTGTTTGTTAAGGAGCCTTACCAACGTATTCGGCTCCCCCCCCCACATGTGGCGACCTGGCAATTTGAAATTTAGCCTAGGTTTGTGACCTAGGTAAGGATCTTTTATGTATATGTTATGTATATGCTTGCGGGTATATATTGTAATTGTAATTGTAATACCTGATTATATTCAGACTATATTCATGGCTTTGTCTCACGGTTTTCTTTCTACTCCGAAGGAAGGCACGAAATTTGTATTTTCCGGAAAATGTGGAGGTCTCGGCCGGGAATCGAACCCGCGAACAAGTGCATAGACCACTACCCACTATGCTGCCGATATGGTTGTTCACATTTCTTTAAAACTACAACTAGGTTGGTCTTCGCACGTTGTGATAATGTTAGTATGTAAGCCAAAACACAAGCACGTGTTTAAGGAGAAAAATATTTTACCAACTTTCGTATAGATTTGGACAGAATTATCGATATTTTCAGAATGTAAAAATATATTTGACTATTTCCGAAAACGTGTTCTCCTTTACGAAATTCGTTCTCAATTGTCTTTGCCGTTCCATTATCCCGAGACCTTCCCGACGTTCCCATTTTAGAGAAGACAATTTTCAGAAGAAACTCTTTCGTTTTTTTTTCTTCTTCATCTTCCAAAATTCAATAACCGCGTCCTAATGCAAAAAAAAAAAAAAAAAAAAACTTCGTCATGAAATCTCCAATAAACAAATGCCCATCTTAATAAGAAATCCCAACGGATTTTCATTTCCGCAACTGTCAAAAACAACCAACTTTTTTTTTCTACCGGCTGCTTATAACCACGACGCACGAGAAGTTTCGTCTCATGGACGAAAATTAATGAATCATCGATTATTTTTTGCAACCAAAAAAAAAAAAAAAAAAAAATCACGTGCACGACTGCGCATAACCACCACGTGAACACAGCCATATAAAAAAAATCAAAAACATGAAAACTCCTATCATAATGATAGGATATTCCTATAGGTGGCGCTGACACGGCACCCTCCAATATACCAAACAATATATCACAACCCGTGGACAGACACCTTCACACTACAGTTATTCTATGACGAGTGGGTGTACGGGCCAGGAAATACATTTTTGAATTTGGTTTTTTTCTACCCCGTTCTATTTACGAACGAGCACGCGCGGTGGCCGTGACGTCAGAGACGGCAGTAATCAATGGCGACGCAACCTCTATATTGGTGCCGGGGAAAAATCGCGCGTTATCAATCGGGGTGGGGCGGAGGGGGCGACAACGCAGGAGGATTTTGGAATAGGTGTGGGGGAGGGGGAGGGGAGAAGAGACTGATTCTGGCAGCTAGTCGGGGGACGCTGGGGATGGCTAGAAGCGACAACAACAAAAAAAGAACATTTTTCCGCATGCCTAACGCCAAAAAAGATGAAAAGAAAAAGGCACCAGCCACCAAAAAAAAATATGAACGAAACGAATGTGAAGTAAAAAAAAAAAAAAAGAAAGAAGAAAAAAAATACAGGAGAGATGTGGGTGGGAACGAACAGGGAGCGCATTCGTAGCAGCAAAGGCCAACCAAAATCCATATCTCACTCAGGGGGGGGGGGGGCTCCCCAGCACACATACTCGTACACAAACACAGATATAGACGAAGAATGAAATTCATATATAGAGGAGCATACGAGGGTGTGGGGGTGGTAGAAAGATGGCGACAAAACGTAAACTACATTTATATCGACCTCGCCATACACACTGCGTAGATTCCAAGTGTTCGCGGTCAAGAAGGGAGCTGCCAAATGTTTCACTAGCATCTATATTAGAAAACGCAATATTATCAAAATGCACCACAACAGCATGTTGCAAGTTTTGATTGTCGATCGCCCCGTTTTTAGAAACATGTTTGTACATAAATGGTTTGTCCTTTATCGAGTTAAAACGCGAATTAAAAATCTGATACCATGAATGATCACAAGCATGAGCCTTGACATCATTCGTGAAGCAGGTCAATATACAGTTACAAAATGTCGTGTGGAATGAAAAAATCAAGGCCAACGAATGAAGCCCAGGACAGACTGGGGGTAAAGACGACTGAGTTGGCGAGACTCTTAGCACAAAGTAAATAAATTAGAACATACCGTTGCAAACCCTAAGCAACCGAATGTCAAAAAAGGGCGCCGACAAGATATAACGTCTACATTGAAATAAACGTTTAAATAAACAAGTAGAGAACAATTTTTGGCGCTCTATCGGAACTTGTTCCCAGCTAATTTCAACTATTCCTGCATATTGTAGTAGCACAGCGCCTACCGCCCGACTCTATCCACACATCTCTTTGTATCGCCCGGCGGTAAACCCGAGGGAGAACGGAGAGCACTCACCGTTGTCTGTAGGGAGCAGTGGGTGTTAAGAGATGGTGTTCTGGGTGGCGGTAGTGGGTGGGGAGACTCGCACACGCGCCCCCCAGAGATCTTTATCATTTATCAGACTTTGCACGTGCAACGGGCGTACTCGGTGCGCACACACAACTACTGCGCTTTGCACGCGCCGATAACTCTCGCGACTCTCGTCAAACGGAAATTAAATTCACGAGCGTCTGCACGTGCGGCCCCCTCCTCGTCTCGTGCACCGAAACCCGGGGATTAGGTGTGTGTATGGGTGGGTGGGTCCGACCCCACCGCCTCCATCGTCTTGGAAGACGCTGCCTGTGCCCGCTCGCTCGTCATGCAGATAAGACGACGGGTGGAGGGAGGACGTCTTGCGAGGTTACCAGTAGTTCAGGTAGTAGAGGCTATACCAGTAGCTCGAAATTTAAAATAATATATCATGGTTAATTGTAGCGCCTAGCATTAAAACTATGCGGTGTGGCCATCGAAGGGTTCATATAAAAATAGTCAACTAAAATGGTTCATATTGAAAACCGAAAATCAGATTCCCTAACTTACCCTACCCAAACCCGACAATTTTCTGGACCATACCAAAAAAATTTTACTGAATTTCTTTTATTACAACAAATTATAGTCGCCTGACAGTTTCCCTGATTACCGTGCGAGTTGTACATCCCATTTGTATTCTACCACTTCATAAAATATTGTTATCAGCAAAATATCGGCAAGCAGTGAAGATACACAACTTTAATTACAAATAAATCGATGACCTAAAAATTATCCGTGTCAATAAGTATATTGGTTTTGGACAACGATTACTGGTGGTTTGTCACCGGAAATACCAATTTTCTACTCCAAAGCATTCGAAAAACTAGTGTTCTATAAAATGACGATAGAAATATAATTGTGTTTCCTTTTTTAAAAAAAGGAAATAAGGTCGGCAAACCTCATTAATCATTTTAATTTTAATTTTTGTTTAGATTTTCAGAGTAGCGCCCTGTCGTTATCGCACGCCGCCATGAGTATTGCGGGCAAGCATTCACAAGGGAAACTCCAGCTTTATAAATGTCTAGCAGCTCTCAGATGGAATGCTTTCAATGCAAAGTTCATAAACGAATTGGCGGAGACCAAGTATTGCCGCTCACGTTAAATCATCTGGACATACATGTACGATTATTTATGTTCCATTTATTTTTATGCTTTCAATGCAAAGTTCATAAACGAATTGGCGGAGACCAAGTATTGCCGCTCATGTTAAATCATCTGGACATACATGAACGACTATTTATGTTCCATTTATTTTTATGGAATTTACGAGATTACAACCTGTCGTTCTACCAACCGTCTGCCGAACGAAAGGCTGCTCGCTGACTGTGAGTCTTATCACCATACGCGCCCCACCCCCACTAAATGTCAACAAAAAATGCCAACATTTGACTTTTACGCGAGCAGAGGAAGCGCACTGTATGCGTCTAGACCCCAAGGAAATGGAATCCGCCATTGAAAAAGACCGATTGGTTCAACGCCTGATGACGTAGTAGGAAGGAAAACGCAGTACGTGCACGATCACGTGCATGAGAAAAGCGTAAAATGAATACGTTCGAATTTGCAGTGACTAGTTCGGTGTTCATCCGTTCAGAAAATGATTCTTTATTTATTTATTATTTTTTAATCGAACTAACGGAAAAGTACCAGGTACCATTAAAAAAGGAACGTGTTAGTCCCTTTCAATTTCTATAGAAACTGGAACTGGAACGGGTACCTTTTTCCTAAAGAGGAACTGGAACGGGTTCCTTTTAAAAAGAAACGAACTCAACACTGCTCACCACCACCACCCGACTTTTAACTCCCCGTCACGTGCTTCTTTTCACGTTCACTTCCACGTGCGCCAATTCCAACAGCACGACGATCGACCCCGACAGAGTCGAATTCACGTGCGACGCACTCGTCGATGACGCAATCGGCGCGCGGACCACCACCGTAAGTTCTGACAAAGCTGCTGCAAAGTACATGAGCGTCACGTGAATACTAATGCGTCCTGCGTGCGGCGGGGATGGGGGCGTTATAGTTATCCCTATACACACACATTCTTATACGCACCCACTTGTCGACTATGAAGCTTTTCCTTAGAGAGAGAGCGCTTCTATCTAGATTTTCTTTCTTTTTTTCCCCGCCCAATTTCTCGGATTTTTTCTAAACTTTTTTTCCCTCTACATGCCTATACAATAACTAAAAACGGTTAGATTTATTTGCCACCACTCGCTAACAAATAGCAGTGTATGATTTGAGGAGAACATTTAATTTCTCCAAGCGCGGTAACCTTTAATTCCATGTCTTAACAGCTGCCAGAAACATATTCGAAATTTTCTGTCTGCTGCTGATTAGCCACCCACCGATGGACACAAAACAAAGCAATCTAGACAAAGAATGCCAGGATCTTAATTAAAAAACTTTACTGAAATAGTACTGAGTGGTACGGCTAACGTGTTGGATTACTACACCCGTGATCGCGGCTTCAATTCCCATTCGATAACAATGGAATTTTTGGAAAATTCGTGCACACGCCTACATTTGAAATTTAAGTAAAGCCGTTGTCAACGTTAATCTATCCGTTGTTTATTAACCGTTGTCTGTTGTAAATTATTCGTTGTCTAGGTTATATCAGATACGCTAATTTATAGGTCAGACGCCTAGGCTAGGCCAAATAATCATGTCACATGGGAAGGTTGGGAATAAAATGAATTAGTAACAGTAATTTGGTCATTTCATATATCGACCATAGGCTCCTCTGGGGCTGCTAGCAGGTACACATCGTACATTGTATTCGACGACACCAAAAGTTAAAAGTGCCGAGAGTGACGTCAGATAAACCAGGAACAAAAATCGCTCCGCACATAGCTGACGTTAGGCCTAGGTGAGTCGCTAAAAATCATAATAAATTGCAGAATAAGCTGCCGACGCTGTCCAACGGTTTCCCCTCCACATCCGGCGACTCGCGCCACAAGCGCGGGCCTTTCTGAATCTAAGGTGCCAAACCGAAAGCTATTTGCAGACAGGAAACCTGCTACAGTGCGAGAAGAGCACGAGTGAGCACGGTTTGGTGGAAACGCATCGTTTATTAAAGGTTCCATTAATCATATGCGAGCGCCAGATGGCGCAACTCTCTACAGGGTCTTTTAACTATATATTTCTACACAAATATAAAAAACTAGGGGACAGAACGAATAGACAGCACGCCAATTCACGTGCTAAGGCCACGTGCGAGACAGCAGCCCTGAGCTTTACCGCCGAAGAATTGTAATGGGTAGAGTTCGAAAGCCATAAAGAGTTCACGAGATACTTGCAGAATAATTTGTAGAGGGAGTCTTAATTTAAAGTTCCGTCTTAAAAAGCTTACCTTGTTTGCTTAGAATGCATAGACACGTGATTCAATTCCCGACCGAGACCTCCGGAATTTTTAATTAAAGAAAAATTGATATCTCTTATTGGAATGAAAGTAAAGAAATTGCCTGCCCGGCCCGTACTAGGAGTAGAAGAAGGGGTCACACTAGTATGACTACTGAGTTACATTGCAAATCTGACACGTTTTGTACTGTGTCGAAATTGGGAATTGCCTCTTCATGCAAGTCTGACGCTTATTTAAAGTCCTATTTTCCCAGTGCGTAGACAGTGAAACTGTCTTACAGAACCCCAGCTGCTAAGCCTGTTGAAATATGACACTTTTATATCTATTTTGACCCCCACCATAGGCCCCTCCAAAGGGACTGCTTGCGGGTACAAACTGTAATCCGATGCAGAGGAGGATGTTCAAAATATTCTAATTTAAATGGAGTCTTGGGTGTAGTCGATCTGCGCTCTAGACACACATATCGTTTGCGCTTCTCCATCGTCGCCCCGGTCCAACACATACATTTTCCCTATTCAAGCTGTCGCCTTTTTTATCTTTTTCTTGCTGCTTGCCTGTACATTATCCGCAGCCGGACACACTATTAATCATTATTCATGCCGCCGGTAGCGAGATATGTGTCGACCAGGTTCTAGAGGGAGAGCAGACACATTTCGCCCTGCAAAACTTATCATCACAGGGCTCGCTTCTAGGAGGCTCATTCAGCTTCAGCCCCCCCAATCGTGCATTGCTAGTTACGGTCTGAATTCAGGAGACAAATTTTTGCGACACCTTTGCTGAAACTTTCATAGCTTATTATTTTTAATGTTTTTTTTTTCATTTGCATATTTTATACTGGGTTAATTTAATTGATGAAGGAATCTGTATTGATTTATTGAATTAGAGCAATTGTAATTTCTGATCGACTTATAATAATACTTAGGATAAGTTTAACAGGGGGTCAATTATCAAAAATATGTAAGTTGTATATTTTGGAATAACATGGTATTTTTTTGGAAAATACTGCCAAACCTCCGAATAAACTGTGCAGACAACTCAAATTTAGATTGCCATGAAAATATCAACAAATTCATGGCATAACAACTAACCTCAACTCTATGAAAATGTCTACGATTCCTTAAAATTGTTTCTTCAACCATAAATTTACGGTATCTTCAGAAACAATTAACTGGACAGAACACTTCACCATCAACAAAATTGGGTACATATTTTGAGACGGAAGTCACCAAATAAATAAATTAATATAATTCGATATAATTTGGACAATAATTTCGTGTAGATTTGACGACATTGTATAACTTATAATTGAAAAGCAACAATAAATTTAAATTAAAAATAAGGTTGGACTACGCCGATGAGAGTGCCAATTTCACTAGCATTGTATTCTCTCAACAATGTATTTCCTATTTTGAGGGCTTGTCGGGCACCCCCCACCCCACCATGCCATAATCGCGCGTGGAGTTTTCGTAACGCACGTGACTACATGTAATCCCGCCGAGTCAGACTGACTCTGCACTTTCCAAAATCTCTCGCGTCAATTACTTATACGCCCTGTACTCATATATATTGTATTCGGGCACGCGCAAGCGCACGTGGATATTCCCTGTATGCGTGGGTTCGAGTAATAGTACTTTTGTCAAAATTGAATCGATATTTCAATTTAATTTTTAATACAACACGACTCATATCTGCTTTCCAGCGCCCGATAATTAAAGCAGTTAAAAGCAGAGTGATGTAAGTCAAATTTCTAGAATTTAGAAACTAGAGATTTCTTGAAATCTATCCGAGAAATTTCGTGCCTTCCTTCTCGATGGAAGTATATCGAGACTCGTGCCTGTTTCATTTCAGGTACACGCTAAACATCCCTACCTAAGAATTAAGCCTAAACTACTTAAAAATAGCAAGGTCACCCCTGGGAGAGGGATTTTAGACGATTACGCTACGTTACGTAATCTTAACAAACAAACAACTCCTTAAACAAACTTTTTAATTAAAATTTCTCCATAGAAAACTATAAGCTTTACAAAATTATGCCGTATTTTTTCGGAAAATAAACGTTTTGACTTGGTTCACAATTCACAAATTCACTATAACTATTTTCTTTAAAGTGATTTGCATTACTATGTCGTTAACAGACAAAGCCACGTACACGTTCACGTACGTACCGATGGCTCAGTGGGTATGGCAACATGCTATGAAGCCAACGGTCCCGGGTTCGATTCCCGGCGCAGGCTTTCGTTTATTCGTTAGCCTGGGGTACTGGC
>JAUJYS010004251.1:0-12171 GCA_033995665.1 Melogona broelemanni | reverse complement strand
TGACCAAAACTGAATTTATACAAAACACGTGCAGTGCAATAAAGAGATGTAGGCATAGAAACTAAACTCTATAATTGACAAAGAAATATGTTGACATGTAATTTGTGTTACATTCATGACGTCATCCTATGTAATGACGTCATCATTTATTTATTTATTTATTTTACAATTTTTTTTAAATAATTTTTTTTTCACAACCGGGCAAAGCCGGGAGAAAAAAGCTAGTACCCGTATAAGAATCATCGCAGCCCAGTAAGTATTAAGACTAACTCTGGTGTCACGGTCCCTGCAGGGTTCGATTCCCGGCGCGGGCTCTTATTTATTCGATCTCGAGGTACTGATCAACACGACGTGTCTGTCTACTGTAGTAGTGGTCAAAAAATAATCTACTGTAGTGGTTGTAAAAAAATTGATGCCACTAAATAGACAGCGAACCTCAAAGACGATAAAGTTAATCGTCAATCTAAACGTCTTAGTGAGGAATGGCTGGACAGTCTTAAAGCACCGATAGCGGTGAGCATCGTCGTCATTTAGCAGTGGTGACGTTTATCTGTAGAGCGTTCTTCTGCTCGATTGAGGACCGACCGTTATTTCCAACCGGTTTGCGCCGCCGACGGCGATCCCGTTGACCTCCAAGCACACATTCCCAGCTATATAATTGGAGGCGACCAAACGACAGTAGATACTCATTTCCGGAACGAATTACAAGTTCGGGGGAGGTGGTGGGCCTCCGAAAGAATGCTGGCTGTGATGAAGATTGGGGGTGAGGTCGGTGAAGAGAGCAGACAGTCTTGGTTGGAATCAAAAGACGCCGTCCACGAATGGAACAGAAATTAACTGATGAGACGATTTGAGAAAGATGGTTGATGGTGCGCGCGGTTTTTGTTGGCTCTCCAAAAATGATTCGGCGACGCAGATTGCAATCTAAAAATGTGTGTTATGTGTGGTCGAGTCAATCGAGAGAGGAAGGGGTGGTGGTAGGTGAGCGGGTGTGAAGATAAGGATAGGGAGATAAAAAAATAGATTGAAAGCGAGAGGCAAGATTGAATCGTATAAATATAAAAGTGGGAAAGATATTGGCTCTTGATCTTAGACACCGACGCGGGCGGGCGCAGACATGCGCTCGAGCAACAAGAGAGTCGAGATTATGTTCTCCAATTTCATTGCAGGCGCAGACATTAGCTATTATTTTGTTGTGGGTGGCGAAGGGGGAGTGGAAGGGAGGAAGAGAAGGAGATGGTGGTGGTGGCGGACGAACGCACAGACCAGGTGTAGTCGTCTCTTCTCGTATCAACCGAACCCACAGACGCCTAAGAAAATCGAATCTAATAATTCCCCATTGGGATATTTGTTTGTGAAGGGCGCGATGCCAAGTCTAGCATGACTAAGCGTCTGTCACACGTAGCGGCTAGTCGCCACTACTACACCAAGTATCGGCTGCAAACACTCGCAGAAAATTGATCTTAGGAGACTGCTACTCCAGCTGCTGTTTGACCTAGCCGCCGCAATCGCATCAAAAAGTCGCTGCGATAAGGACATCACGAAGAGATTCAGCAGATGATATCTGTACTACTAGCGACGAGAAAATTATCAAGCTAGACAATAGCTGCTACACGATGGAGCGATTAATAGCCGCTACGAATGAAGTCGCCACGTGTGACAGTAGTTCTGCGTAAGGGTTAGTTCCAAGTCGTTGCCGCCACGGGAACCACGCACAGATGAACAGATACGACCCACACGCGAGAAATGGTTTTGTCGTAAAAGTTTTGGAAACATATTCGGAAAGCCGATCAATCAGAAAATTCATAAAAAAAATATTATTGTCATTTCTTGACAATCATAAAAAAGGGAATCTAAAATCCTGAAATCCATTTTTGGAGGCGAAGAGCGTGGCCGCGCGCGTTCATCGAATCGTTGGTGGAAAAAGCAGTGACAAACGCTCCACCTCTTCCCTCTTCTCCCCTACCCTCCCCCACCTACACGAGCTAGAAAGGTTCTCGGAATAACCGTTGAATTTCTTTTGCCTATTTCGACCACCGCGACGCGATCATTTCGCCATATCCAAGTCGAACCGAGCTTATCTGTGCGCTCTAGCAGAGCCACGTGAACGGACAAGAAATCTGGTGGATTTTCTGAACAAGGCTACGATATAGCTATCTTCCTCCCCACCCACCACCCACCACCCCACCAACCATATGTCTCCGTAACACCCCTTTTCCTTCTATCCATAGCCCATGGATCTGGCTACAAATGTGTGACTGTCGTATGGTGGATGTGGGCAATGGGCACATCTCCGCCACACTCGCTTCTCCTAAACGGGGCTGTAAAATATAGATGGCGCTGTGGTGACTAAATCACAAACGCCAGTGAACGCAATCTGCTACAGCTCCAGGCTCAGGAGAAAATAAAATAATGGTCTGTCAAGATTTAGGGGTGGTAGGGGTGGTGGTGAAGATGGCAGATGGAAAATGGGGTAGCGATAGATAGTTCGGAGGAAAACTCTGGGAAATCTAAATGTGCACAGAATCATCTACCACGAGACTACACAGTATCGCTGAAATCGATTCAGACCGTACGTTGGTATTAAAAATCGATATTTTTACGAGAAACGAGAACAGTGATTATCGATTATTTATTTTTTATATTGACTCGAGAGATTTTTTTTTTACATGACATGAAATTATTGATCCATAAAACATGTGTTCACGTAAAACCACATCAAAATGTATTTTGAATATGGGAATAAAAAACGAGTTTTAAATCATACATTTACACTTGAAAAGTTCGTAAAAACAGGCAAATATTCGCCGAGCGTAAAGCCCAAGTGTAAATTCCGTATTACAGTTGACGCTAACATTGTTGATCTTTTTAATATGTCAACTTCCGCCAATCTCGAGTCAATCAAATAAACGCTAGTCTGCGAGAGTCATATAATTATCCTGCTGAGGAGGCTGGAAACAAATGTTCATGGGATGTGACCTATGAGAGCCTGCAGCCTGGCAGTTGTCCGTCGGCCATAAACGCTTTTCCAAGATTTATGTCTTTAAAATGAAGGAACGGGGAAAAATGGTCGCGTGTCGCTAGCAGCTGTCACGCGTGCGAAATGTCCTATGATTCGTTCGCGTTTTTACGACGTCACGAACACACCCGAACAATGTGCGTGCTGCCTCACCTCCCACTCCCTCACCACCCCATCACCCATTCACCCACCATAGAGAGTGCGATGGACAGCAATGAACTGGGATGAAGCGACACCAAATAGATTGAGCGTTCCATTTCCAATGGGGGAATATTTCAACCTCGATCAATGTGAAAAATCTCCTGCCTTAAGGTGGGTCCAGACTAGTATCAAATCCGCGTATCAGATCACAGTTTTGTATCAATGTTTGACCAAGCTCCTGTATATCAAAATGAAACAAAGATCGGATCGGAGTTGTCACCACTATCCCAGGATATCGAATAAACGAGACCCTGCGCCGGGAATCGAAACCGGGACCGCCCGCACCGCAATCAATTGCAACACCCACTGGTCGAGACGCTACTTTCATTAAGAATGGAAAAGAAAATTAAATATAGCCTTAATAAAACCTTTAGATAATTTGACTGTTGCATTGTGGAGAAGCTACTCCCTCATAGAGGCAATCACAGCCAACACATTCGTTATCCGCGCAGGCGTCTGCATCATCGGTAGGCATCTCCTACAACTGCTGCAGCTACTGAAGCTGCTAAATGATTTTTAAAAAAAATACGTTTTCTTGAAAGTCTATCGAGAAACTTGCTTGGTCTGATCAAACCGAAATTCGTTTCTATGTGGGCACAAAATATTCCCTTTTGTGAAAGAACAAAGGTTTGAAGATGTTCGTCTTTTGACAGGCGAACAATTAAAAGAGGGGGAGGGACGGGTGGTTGGTAAGTGGCCATGATTGATGAGGGAGGGGGGGGGCACGAGGCGTGCTCCCGAACAAAAAGATGTAATTTCCAACATATAGATTTGTGTTAAAACAATAAGAAAAACAGCTTAGACTCCGAGATCACGTCACTAATCCCCCGTGTGAGCGAGGCGACACTAATGATCCTCATCATCACTAAGATGACACCAGAGAGCGAACGAATGAGAAGCGAGGAGGGGGGAGATGTGATTCAGCACCACCCCATCTCTACCTCCTCCTCTCCCTCAGGCACCCTGGCGTCTGTTACCGGGATTAGTGAGGCTCAGACCGAGCTCAGGGTGTGACGCCACGAGGAGGGGGGGAGGCAAGGAAGGCAAGGGAGGCCCTGGTACAGAGGGGATGAAAATCACCGATACCGGCGAGCTATTGACGAGCTAGGATATAAAGATAGGTCCAGATTAGAATCAAATCCGCGTATCATGATCACGATCTTGAAACTGATCAGCAACCAGAGGATATCTTATTCTGTATGACATGCGTGTATCATATCAAACTGGAGTAGACTGGGGTCAATATGACTACTCATTGCTCAAGCACGTGTTTGTTCATCCTGGACTTTTTCTTAGCCTCCATATCCGCGCAGTATAAATGGTTTAAAAAAATGTAGAATTTTTTTTTTAATGTTTTATCAACTTTAGTGATTATCGCTATTAGAGAATGTCCAAAACATTAGTGGAACAATTGAAATGTATAGAGGGTTTTTACCGCATAATTTAATAATTAACGAAAGAACCAGCACTGGGAATCGAACCCAGAACGGATGAAGTAACATAAAATTTTATATTGACATAAATTAAATGATAAAAATATCGATTGTCTAGCAAAATATGTTACTATTGAATAGGTGTCGAATTTTTCTCGCAGAATTGCAATACTGAATGGGAATCGAACCCAGGACGGATGAAGGATGGCACGGTCCAGAATAAAGAAACATGCGAATGAAATGACGTTCTAGACGTCCTATAATTTTATATTGACATAAATTGAATGGTAAAAATGGCGATTGTCCCGGCAACGTCAGGAGAGCAACGCCAACGAGTGTCGTGTGTGTGTATACGTTTGTAGTGGGTCCAGTGTTTGTCGGGCCAGAAAGCCGTGGTGGCGCCGCGGAAAGACATTCGTCTCGCTCTATCGCCTCCATAGCGTGAGCAGTCGCCACCTCGCTCCACTCGTATAATTCACCTGTCCCGTATTGTTTGCTGGGTTGCCATGGCGACAGCCCAATTAGTCCCCGTCGGCCAATCCACGCCGCCGCCATCGCCACCACCACCACCACCACCACCAGACAACGGCGAAGAGAGTGTAGCGTGACCGGCAATGACGTCATCGACCCTCCGAGTCTCTTCGGTCGGTAGTCCGTGACTGCGTCGCTGGTGAAATGGTCGAAGGCAGAACGGAGTGTACACAAGGGGACAGCGTCATTTAGTGTGTACCCACTCACGGGTGTATGCTCCGCTTTTGAAGTGCTTGGTGTCAGAAATCCTTGTTTGTCTTGATTTTTATTAATTAAATAAAAATGAACTTATTATGCTGCGGCAAATTGAAGGCGAAGGCACTTATATTTTATTTAATACATATTTGTATAATACCTCTTCTATTTTCCCCTAACAAACTGGTCGATGACGACGCGACACCATCGGATCCCCCACGACCGTCGACGTGTTTACCAAGCGAATATTAATCATTTTTTAGGTTTGCTTTTGAAGTGGTACTAATAGGAGCAAAAGCAATTTCCGGTCAAACGTCTGAAAGCTAAGCGAGGAAAAGGGACGAGGAAAGAAAGAGAGGCATCTTGTATTTTCATTCACAAATTTATTAATTTTTTTGGATAATGTTGAAGATTAATTTGTTACCAATTGAACAAAATTCTAACCGCAAAGAAGTTTCGCGCCCATTAGTATCAATTCGAAAGTGAAGCAAACACCGGCAAGTGGCTACACGCATGTAACGCTGTCCCCTTGTTGACACTTCCTTCTGCCTTCGATCTGGTTACAATCGCGATAAACACATGGAACCAACGGGTCGATCGACTCCAGAGGACGCTGGTGGTGGCGAAGGAGGAGTATGGATCGGGGATCTCACCGCTTGACGTGGCTCGACAGATCGCGTCTTGATGACGTGATTTTATTCCGCTTAATCAACATTAGCTGTCCGCAAGAGCTAGTGCGGTCAACTCGTCCGGTTGACAGCAGAGACACTTGCGGTGAATGATCCGCTGTGGAGAGCTCGGGGTTAACGATGAGCGAGGCTCTTGCGTAACAGAAAAGAAACCGTAATAGGAGTTTGAATATTACGAGTAAACGTACTAAGGAGCACAATATAAACGCATTTCTGATTTCAGTTTGGAGAGTTTCTTCGAATATTCTCTGACTAGGAAATCTCCGACTAGAAAACATCGATTATAAGAGTTTGTTAACATCCTTCAGCGAGTACAATAATTCATTCGAGCTCCAGGCAATTAACAAAGATAAAAGTGCAGTGCTGTTCTTTTATTTTTTTTCCCGGAATTATTTCATATACCAGTATTTTCCAGGCTAACAACAACACGTCAAGGCAACGTTTGCCAAAGGCACGAAATGTCAGGAGACAGTGTACGATTAGAATACGCACCCGTCACACAAAGTGGGCTGAACCCAAGCTAGTTGAACCACCGTCTTGTCTGGAATATTCCAGACACACTTCGCATTCATTTGCAGACAGGCAAAAAATAGGGATGGTCGCAATTGAAGTAGTAACGATCGACGTGCGAATAATAAACAGTCAATAATTAAAGTGGGAGCGTGGGTCGCAGTGCGTGCCTCGCATTTCGACACTATTCCGCTCAGACTGAAGAGGGGGTGTTGGGGTAGGAGTTGGGGGGTCGCCGCCGCTCAATTAATCTCACCCACCTGCACATCGACTCGCGTCTCCTAATTTAATCAGAATCAATTAGTGCGGATTACAAATGCGATTAGTGATCCTCTGAGATGAACCTTTACCTACCGATGGGGGTGGATTGGGTAAGGGTATAAGAGACAGAGACCAGTGTTGAGTTTGTTCCTTTTGAAAAAGAACCCGGCTCCCGTTCCTCCGAGGAAGAAAGGAACCAGTTTCCGTTCCAGTTTCTACAGAAATTAAAATGAACCTGGGCGTTCCTAGTTCCATTTGAAAAGAACCTGGAACTTGTCCGTTCCTTTGATTAAAAAATATTTTGTGAAATAATAATTTACACGTTTTTAGATTAAGTAAACGCGTTTTTAATGACAGGTACAACTGAAAAATTACAATTACAATATATACCAGCAAGCAGCCTCTTTTTAGGGGGTCAAAGACCAGTTATGGACAAAGATGGAGTTGTACTATTTCTATTTACCAGTCTGGTGTGACCCGTTCTTCTAACCCTTGTTACTGCCGGACTGACAATTTTCTCAACATTGACATCACAATCTCACTTCAGGATGCGAACCAACAGTCTATTAATATATTTTTTTACGGTCTTGTAACGATTACCACCATAATTTTGATAGCATTTCTGTCACACTGTCTGTCCGACCAAATCTACTGCTAACGAATCTAGCAGCCCTTCTTTGAACCATTTCAATTTCCCCTATGAGTCCCACCTGATGAGGATCCCAAATAGAGCTGCAATAATTAAGCAAGGGCCTTACCAAGGAAAAGTAGGCCACAGATTTAACTTTTTACAGATTTAACAAAAACTGCGACATTATATCAAAAGAACGCATGCCGATTTGCGGCGACAAATAAAAATTCAAAGTGATGGCAAAAGGAACCCTTTACACGAAAAAGGAACCCCCATTTCAGTTCCTCAAAAAAGGTAACTAGTTGATGTTCCTGTTCCTCAAAAATTAAAAATAAACCTATGCGTTCTTAAGTTCCGCAGAAAAAGAACCAGTTCCTATGGACGGAACTTTGCCGTTCTGTTACTGACCAACACTGGATAAGATAAAGACAGATAAGAGTGGCTAGGGTCATTTTGGTAGTGTGGGTAGCTAACGACATGTCTGGTGTGCGCCTCTCGGGAACACGACCCTACTGGGAAAGCGATACAGGACATTTAGAAAAAGATTGAAATGTTCCGCGAAATTTCAATTTGGCTGAAAACGACTTCAAAAGTCGCCAAAGGATTGCCGAAGTAAAGAACATGATATTTACTCAAGCGGATACCCAGACGGGGAATTAAATTTCAACTAGAAGACCGGTTAGAGATTTTCCGAATAAATTACACTTTGCAATTCCATTTCATCAATTCTTCGTATTTCAACAGAAGGAATCAGCTGAAGGAACCAAATGGGAATCGCTACAGCTGCAGTGCCGGTCGTGGCGTCAGATAGTAAGACGAAGACATTTTAACGGCACAGTCGACACGCTATGCTAATATTTTTGCTTTATTTACTTTTTTTTTAAAGATTTTCTACGTGTGCTCGTACAGCGAAGTAAAACCACATCTTCACATAGAGCAGCCTGCAGGGCAAAACGACATGAACTGAATTTTGTTTCTCATCCTCTATGCAATTTGCCACTAGCTACAGTTGAAAGTAAACACGCGTGGCAATACCATATTTTCGATTTATATTTTCTGGGGAATGATCTCTCGATCAGATCAAAGGAAATGAATATATTGCAGATTTGAAGAGGAGATTCCGTTTGTGCAGCGAATAAGACGGCGAATACCAAATTCCATCCATATTGGAATAGCATCGCCAATTGGAGCATACAGATCCATTACACCAGAGCCCACACAGACACACAGTTTCAATAGCGGTGCTGTGTTTAGCTTGTTTAGATGGGGGAGGGAGGTTTCGCTCCCCAAAAGACAAAGAAAAAAATAGAAAAGCTGGTGAAACGCGCTGGAGCAGATTACAGTAAAGATTTAAAAGGTAAAAAGCCAAGTCAGTCTCCGAACACTTTACCTAATGGAAACGTGTGAAATTCGTATAAAAACGTCTCTCGCTTCTCTCGTTTCGAACAATGAAGCCCTGCTGCTGCCGCTGATGCTACATGTGGAACCACTCGTCTAGCTCGTCGCGCATAAATTAGTCATTTCGCGTTTTCCACGTGTGTGCATACGAATGCGATTCCAGCTCTAGCTTTTACCGCGTGCTCGCTCACTCCTTCATCCAAGAGGGTTGCTGGGGTGCAGGAATTTGGGGGTGGTGGGAGTGGAAGGGAATCGGCTTATAAGCTCGCCTGACTAATGGGAACAGCCAGTTGTTCCCCAAGTAGCATGTCAGTACCGGTCGGACGATTACTGCGAATTATTGAGCTAGCCTCATTGGAAGTTGCGCATAGCGGGGCCGCGTCATGCACGCTGATATATTAATATTAAGTACGATAACCGACAAAGTTGTGAAAAAAGGAGTGCCGTCGGGGTGTTTACTCACCCATTGTTAGGTTAAGGTAGGTTGGTTAGATTTGTTCAATTCGTTATTTCTATTTCGAAACTACCTTCGATAGTTCAATTCGGTTTGGTTGATTTGGTTAGGTAAAATTTGTTTCATTGTGCCTGTGAAACGGGGAGTAATTCTGTAGTCGGGAAGATCGAGCTTTGAGTGAGTGGATTATGAACATGCACTACGCGCATCTTGGGCGAGGGTAAGGAATTCATACTAATGCCTCGTACAGTAAAAACTTGAGCAGTAAAAACATAGAACTCGGGGCAGGGAGTAATAAAAACATTTGTTGCCCATGTCACGAGGCAATCACACACAACTCGCGTGCATTGCGGGATAAACTTTGTATTGGAGCATCATAAATGCGCACGCCGTAGGCAAAATTCGTTTATTGCAGGATGAGTCACTTGAAAGTGAACAAGAAAAAAGTTTCTTTGACCATGAAGAATGAAGATACGGCAACTTTTTTCTTTCCGGAATGATTTATTAAAATAAAAACATCAGAAAGAAAAACTCATAATGCAGTATTCGAGGTGTAGATAATACTTGTAGATAATAGTGTGATTTATTTGTGGAAGCGACGGTGGAGTTGGATCCGAACAGATCTGCTTTCGCTGTAGCTTTGCATCAATCAAAGAGTTCCCACAAATGAGTTCGTGTTCACTTTCAAGTGACTCATCCTGCAATTGAGTCACTTGAAAGTGAACACGAACTCATTTGTGCGAACTATTTTCAAACTTTTATTAATGTTAAAATTCGTTTAATTGTGCATGTGAAACGGGGAGTAATTCCGTTGTCAGGAATATCGAGTTTTGTGTGCGTGATTACAGAAAGAAATACGTGCGAGGGTACGGAATTCGTACTAATGCCTCGTGCAGAAAAAAAGACGTGCACAACTGACAAGGCGCACTAAACGTCGCCGGTCTTCTATTTTGGGAGGAAAAGTGAGGCGAAGAAGCAACTCACGGCGCCCACAAGAATCCTCAAGTAGATGATGCTGAATGTTTTATTAAACTTTTTTCCCCGTAGGCGTCGTCTCGTTTTGGGGTTGTGCGTGGGATACGGTGTGGGAGAGGATGAGGGTGGGGGGGAGGGGATGAGGTGGATGGGTGGATGATGAGACGACGACGGAGCGCAGTCGTGATGAATTGGGTGATTTGGTGTGGTGGTGTATGGCGGGGGAACTCAGTGATTTGCGGGCGCGGTCCGTTTTCCAGTTGAGAGAGCGCCCGCTCGCACACGAAATGTCTATAGACACAAGCGCTTTTGTTGAGCGGGACTTGAAATTTGAATCTCAGCTCCAGAGGCCGGCTCGTGTGTACATAAGATTAGCCTACAGGGACGCGGAAAAGCGAAACATGCACGTTGAGCACGTGAGGGAGAGCGATGGGGATAGGAAAGAGTAGAAGTCAACTGGCTGCCAGGCAAAGTGTCCGCGCAGTCACATGTCCGATGGCCAAATGAAAGAAATGGCAACTACCACGTAAAACCAACATTGAAATTAGCAAAGCGTGAAATTATGGCGTAATTTAGAAATGTATTAAAAATAGCATGAAGTGACGAATGTCTGCATTATAATCGTTTTATTTATTTATTTCATCGTTTATGTTCTGGGGAAATTCCCCTCACTGTAGTGAATATCACTGCAGGATATTCAGTACCCCTCGTGCTGTGCAGGCCGTATGTGAAGGGTACATTTTCACCAAATTTCGAATAAACGAGAGCCTGCGCCGAGAATCGAACCCGGGACCGCCTGCACCGCAGAAGGTTACCATACCCACTGACCTAGACGAAGATTTTTGGGCTTAGAGCGACAAAAACTAATTTAAATGTTGATTTGTTTTTACGACGACTTTCTCCGATTTTGTGGGCAACACTGCTTAATGATAAACGACTTAAACGCCTTTATTACATGTAAAATTAATTAAACAAAAAATATAAATTGTATACCCGTTCATGTTGAAGGTAATTGCTGCAGACATGTTTTCTTTTCCATTACGCTAAATGTTAAGTAAAACCAACAAGCATTTCCCATCCGAAAAAGAATGAAGGCAATTTTCGATTGTAACAGCTCGAGTTTGAGAGTGCTGCTGACAAGCGTCTCTCTTGTGATTGTGAAGCAGAGAAACTGGTGCATGTACAAAATAATGGAAACATGTCTATAAAGTGCACGAACAGAACTGTTTCCATTATTTTATCCAACCCCTGTACATGGTATTGGCAGATATTAACTTTTATAGAAACTGGCTGCCTGACAAAACCTGACAGTTGAATTTAATTAGAAACCCAAACGGCTCTGATTTTAATAGATATGACAAAAAAGATCATAATACCGGGCGCGCGCGCGCACACATGCACACACAAAAAATTGTTCCTTAATTCGAGCGTGAAATTGATAACAAGAGAGCGGGGGCGCACTTGAGCACAGCGTGTGCTTTATCAATGTGCTCCCACTTGAATGCACTCAACATGATACCGTCTTTCTCGGTCTAACCACCGCGGATGATCAACCGAAACCCAAACGCACCCTCTACAGATTATTCGAAATGCGCGAGCACATTCGCGAGGGGAATGTGCTAAAGTATAACGAGAACACATCGAGAATGAACACCCCCGTGGTACAGTGGCTATAGTGGGTGGTCCCGGGTTCGATTCCCGGCAGAAGAAGTCGTTTCGACGAGCATTCGACGCGCTGCGGTACTGGTGTCACCCCTGTGCTTCCATTAGGGAGTTCATTTCCCCTCATAGCACATTCCCCTCCAGATCTCAGGGGTGGATCCTGCAGTCAGGCTATACCAGCTGCCAAACTCCTTCCCAGCCCTTCCCTGCCC
>JAUJYS010004250.1:0-12172 GCA_033995665.1 Melogona broelemanni | reverse complement strand
ATTTTTCACAATCGATGTTAAGGCCCATGCTTGTGGTTGGTTGTGCGATTATATAATTGAACAAGTATATATTGATAATTTCGACTGTTGAGGGACATGCCTGCAGTCGTCTATATTTTTATGTATTTCCTTCTGTTTGATTTAACTTATGTTTATCATATGTTTGTGAATTATATTTCATGCTCATAAACCTTAAACTTTTTTTATTATTTCCAATCACTGCAGCGAATTTCACTCCAAGAGATTCCGTACCCCTCCTATTGTATTGGCAATATCTGATTGGCGTATTTTCACCGGTATCCCTGGGATTGGATAAACGAGAGTCTGCGCCGGGAATCGAACCTGGTTGTATTTGAAGGCTCGGTGTTTTTATCTGATAACTATGTCTAATATAACCCGAAACTAGAGCATATTTGGTCACACTGTTACCCCGTGATATCCTGTAACCTTGGTGACGTAGATACGCACGGACACGCAAAGCCACGCAGGCGGGTTGTGCACAATTGCACTGAACAGAATCACCTCGCCACAAATAATACATGTATAACAGCAACAAGTGCCCCCTGAATGTTGGCTTCCTCCAACCGGGGGTGTAATAATGGAAGGAGGGGAGTATGGATGGATGGTGGCGGTTAAAGCTTCTTTGCTGGTGTCCCTATTTTCTCATCCGTTTGAGCAGTTGTTGGCGTTGATAAGAGCATGCCGAGTGCAATTGGGAGTTCGAAGGCTTATTGGGAGAGAAAGATAGAGATTTATAAAACCGAAGAGGCTGTACTGCCGGGGCTCGGGGCCAAGTATTATTGTTGTTTTCAAAGTTCATTCAAAAATAGTTTGGCATGGTGGTTCACGAACTTTTGCGGATCAAACTAGTTGTCGCCATGAACCGGGGTTTCTGTGAAGGGGCCGAATAGCTCCATAGATAGCGATCGATAGATCGCTGAACACTGGAACCATCTAATTGCATGGTTGGCGTCTGGAACAGCGCCACGAGCGGAAAACAATGAATTAATTCAAGAGTGAGCCTACGTCAAAAAAAAAAAAAAAAGCAAAAAAAATTGTTTATTATTAATTCGTCAGTTTAATGAACACTTAAAAGATTTATTTGTTTAACTTAGGGTTTAAAGTAGTGAATAGTGCGTTGTATGAACCCATTCATCATTCTTGCTAAATGAATGTAAACATTTTTCATTTTGCTGGTTATGTAGTTGCGAAGTTTGTCAGCAACGGCCTCAGCAACACGAGGGTACATAAAAATTGCGTGTGTGCAGATATCATTTTATTCCGATATTGTACTCACCTTCTCATCCCTTCTTATTATTTCATGCGTTGATGTAAATAAAAAAAAATTAAAAAAAGTTTGAAGACCGCGGTCGACGGGATTGCCAACCTGGTTTTTGTCCGATATATAGCCGAAAAAACATCAGGATTTAGTTAATTGACGACAAAATGGCGGATTACTATTTCTTTCCTGTAGTTTTTATTTGCAAATTGCATTACCATGACAGCAGGCCAGAAAGTGAATCAGAATAATTAAACTTGGTTTTGTCTCCTAGTTACTTCTACGACTCGTCGGATCGGCTCAGCCTAGCGCTAACGTGGCGCCCACATGGCATGGGTGCAGCTGGAAATATATACTGCGTAAATGTGTCCCGGGCCCTCGCAATATAACCCTATATTTAAATGTGTATTCCTCCCGACGTGTCACCCCCGCCAGAATCACCCTGCTATGGATGTATTGTCGGATTGGAGAAGATCGACCGAGTTGGGTGGAAACTGCTGAGACCGTGGTGCCATCTATGCTGCGTTTCTGTGACTCCATCAGTCGATTTGTCGTCTTGTATTAAGCCATAAAAACTCAGGTTCTGCCCTTACCTGTTGGTTTTAGTGTTGGGTAGGAACGGAACGGAAGAGTTATGGTCCAAGGAGCGGGTTTCTTTTTTGAGTAACTTAGGAACGCTTATGTTACTTTTAATTTCATATGAAGTGGAACGGCAACTGGCAATAAAAAACAACTCTGCCCATATCTGTTGGTTTTGGTGTTGGGTAGGAGCGGAACGGAAAAGTTCCGTTCCTAGAAACTAGTTCTTTTTTTTTTTTTGAAGAACTTCGGAACGCCTAGCTTAATTTTTAATTTATTTAGGGACTGGAACGAGAACTGGTTCCATTTTTCATCGAAGGAACAGGAACTGGAATCGGTTTTATTTTCAAAAGGAACGAACCCAACACTGGTTGGTTTGGGTTGAGCGTCTGCCTACGATTCAACGAGCTTGTAGGTTTGAGCCCCCAATGGTCCATTTGTGGATGGAAGTGATAGGGGGCTTTACGACAGAACCGACACCTGGCAAAAATAAACCACTTTTAAATTCAAAAGTAATCTTCTATTCAATTTATTTTGTTGTCCGTAAAAATGGATTGTGGGCCAAAAAAAAGCATGAGTTTGGTTGTTGCAATTATAGCAGATCGATCAAAGATGGGAGAGCGATATTATCGATAGTTTACGAGTTAGCCGAACTTCTATCTCGAATTGGGATTTGGTGGACTATGCGCCACTAACGGTAATCATTTCAGCCTACGATGGGACGACATTTGACCCACCTAACCGCGAAGTGCAGCGCCGATTGATGAATAATACCCAATTAAACGGATTGACATATTTGAGAAAGGTTGTGGGATATGACGCATCCCTTGCGTGCTGAAACACTGCCCCACAGAATGCAATTTTCGTAGGCTGCGTACCCATTGTCTGAATGATATAATAATGTGGCAAAATCTTGTGCCTCTGAATCATTGGTGCTGTCGCAACGGCTGGCAACCGTTGATAGCAGAAATGCTATGCGTGTTTGCCGCTTTAAAAGGGGAAAATGTAATGCAAGCTGTTTCCAACAAACACGCGATAAACAGTTTCGAAGGTACTGTATATGTATCAATAGTTGCAACTAGGTTAATTGAACGGTTTAATAACTCCCCCCTCAAAATTTAACGTTAGACAAGCGATGCCGTTCAAATTGAGTTTCTTTAGGAAAATTAATTTTAAATTGTTTTACAAAAAACTGCACGAACTTCATTTAGGATGCAAGCCAACAATCTAATTTCAGATGGTTGGTCCGCATCCTAAATTGAGCTTTTGCTGTTTTATTTTTAAATAATTTAAAATTAATTTTCCAAAAGAGTTTATGCTGTCATTGTTAAAAAGAAATCTCCTTCCGTATACTAATACAGACATTTCGGTATTGTTCAACATTTGTATCTCCGAGTTTCTATAAAGTCGTATTGAGTGTGTTGCAAATATAAAAAAGGGGAAAAAACTACTGTGTATCCCTGCAACAACTACGTTTGAGATTCTGAGAATGCGCTCCGCTTCCGTTTGAGGGACGCCCGCGGTGACTCAACGCCCACCCACCCCTTGTCCTTGTTCTCGCACCCCCTTCCCCGCCCACCACCCTCATCCCCACGTGCCCCCTCCCCCCACCACCACCTATCCTGGCTCTATACTTAATTTCATCTTGACGTGACCTTGGCCGGTCCCCGTGTTCGATCCGTGCTGGCCAGCGCCATCTGATGGCCGATTCCGTAACGCTTGTATGGATCTCTGTGCGTTGAGATATCGGGGCCCTCCAGAGGGTTTCATCAATTTATTATTTAGATTTAGATGGGGTAATTGCCGCGCCTAAGTATTAAGGCAATAAACGCGATTGTATTGTTTATTAAGGAGGCTTATGAGCCCCTCAGGTTTTTTTTGGCCTAGTATAGGCTTCTGACTAAGGTAAGGATCTTTAACGTGTACCTGACAACGTACATGCACGGGTCTCACATCTTTACTTCCATTCCGAAGGAAGGAACACATTTTTCTCATCCGAAAAATTCGACTGGGATCCGAAACGCGATCACGTGCATAGCAGACGAGAACGCTCTGCTCTACGCCACCGAGATTTATTATTATTATGACAATATGATTTTTCTGCCGGGTTTGATGAACTGAAATCCAAAAGGAAAGACAGCGCAAATCCGTCCGGAAAGACAGACGGACTGCAGTAATAAATCATTAAAATGGTGTTTGTTGGCATCTTGACTTTTCAACGGTTTTGTCAGCCAATGTTGTCATGGGTTACGACAGGAAAAATGTCGTACGGAACACATAGCAAGAGGGGGTGGAGTGATGGGAGGAGGGGGGAGGGAAAGAACGAATTGTGTCACTCTTCCGAGCTAATTAATTCATGGAAAACCGCTCGATTTCTGGTAAACCGAGCACAACAATCGACTGACTCGTACTTGGTCCCTGTGTGCATCACACCAAATGCGTGGAACGTCGTGTGTGCGTGGCTAAGACGGCCGAGGTCGTCCTGGCGCCCTCTGGTGACTGATGGCGGCACGCGCATCGATTTCGGGTTGGAAGGGAATCGTGTAACGGCACGGAATGGCAAACGCGCCCTCGTGAGGTGAGAGCAGATACTGCAATTGAATATCTGGGAACGTTTTGCTCGCGCTGCAGAGCCAGTTGTGCCTCTGGTGGCCGCGTGACGAACTAATCCGCGTAACTTAATCGTGTCAGGGCCAATAAACCGAAGAGCTTTTGAAAAATCATCGGGATTCTGTTTGATGCAGTAAAATTGTGCCGCTATCGACACACTTTGGAAATTTGTACTAGTAGCAAAAAATGTAAAAGTATGGTAATATGAACCCTTTACACAGAAAATGAACCCCCGTTCCAGTTCCTCAATAAAAAGGAACCAGTTCCCGTTCCAGTTCCTACAAAAAGAACCTAGGCGTTCCTTAGTTTCTCAAAAAAGAACCAGTTCCTAAGAACGGAACTTTTCCATTCCGTTCCTAACCAATACGGCAGCTAACCAGCTCCTGATGTGCTACAGATTCCGATCTGTTTTGAGATTATTGGCGTGCTTTGTTGTTGATGCTTCCCTGTTTTGTTGTTGAGGTTGCGAGAAAAATGATTTGCATGACGTTGCGGAAGAGCTGCGGTCGAGGGACCGATAATTAAATTTAGCTTCCAATGAACAAGTTTTTTCCTTGTTTACGTGCCGATAAAGTACGAACTTTGCCTCATCATAATGAGTCATGCCATGATCTCACTCGATACGTCTGCGTTGCAAAAATGTTAAATGAAAATCGATATAATAATTGACTGGCCAAAAATTTCGTAATATTTACTTTCTGCGTGTAATGTAACACTTACCACTATGATCAAGGTTGTTGTTTAAGGACTCCCCCTCCCCCTTATCCTTCTCCCACCCAAATGACCCCGGATTTAAATTTCGCGATTCCTCTCATCCTTCCACTGGCCCAGCGGCGATACAGGGAAAAACGATTAAGAAGTCAACAGCACTTGAAACTTGTTGACTTGTGTACAAGCGTAATATACACAATATGTAAATGAGCCAGAGCGCTGGGCGCCCTGTACTCGACCTACGTCATGAATATTCTTCTGAGACCCATCGCCTGCCCATATTAAATCAATTACGTGCTTCGCTGGCTAGTTGATTAAAATTGGAACAGTGAACTTGGTTCGATGCCTCCGTGTTATTCCTGCGTTGCGTTAAATTGCTATATAATAATATGCTCTGGCTGTAATCGCTGAAGAATATGAAGGCTGAGATGAAATCGTTAAAGAAAAGCACCATTCTCACGTGAAATAATTGAATTACATGTTATTCCAAATATTGCAATCATTTTTAGCGCGTTCTGATAAACGTCTTTACAAGATAAGACACTCAATTGTTTTCTCTTTTTTTGTGACATTCACTATAACTTTAATATTTTTTTCTTTGTGACCTCGTTTTTGTCGTTAACGTCATCTCTGAATCACCTAACTTTTGAATGTCTCAGATATGGAAATAATAATCCAGGAAATCCTTCTCCAGGAGCAAGTGTTCTCGGGTCTCAGGAAACAGAGGTGCCGTTTTAATTGGCTAGAGAGAGAGAGAGAGAGAGAGAGAGCACGGGGTGGAGGCTCTTGCATTTTGGCAGAGGCGAGATCTACGCGCGTGTTTATCATCTAGCTAGGTCCGCGCGCGGCCGTTTCCGCGAAGAAAAAGCTCGACCAATTTTTCGGGCGCCGCACGTTTACCCCCGTTTACCGCGAAAACGCCGATCGGTGGGGTCCTCCTCCTCGCTCGCACTCTCTCTTTATCATTCTCTCCTCATGCATGGCTCGGATCTGTCTTCACCTGACGATATCAGATGTACGGGGGCTGTTCTTATATTTGGGCAAGAGAACCGAACCGGGACAGCCATGAGCGATTTGAAGCAGTTCGTCTGTTTCTACTGTAAATGACTGTTTAAATTAACTTCAATTTATGAGTCAAGATAGAATGACATTTTACTCTTAAAAATCAAAATACCCAGTACAAATACACTTTGATAGCATTTGGAATCGTTTATTTATTATTTTTTATCCCGTTTATTTATCTACTTATTTTTCATTATTCTGCTTTGATGCGGACAACATTTTTGATTCCTTTGGTTTTTGCTTACCTAGACAATTAATTAATTAGACATTAATCTCAGTAGAAATAAATACGTATTTAATGACAAACGATTGCAGGCATGTCCCTCAACAATTGAGAAATTTTATTTTTTCTTGGCTTTGCTTTGTGTCACAAATACTAATTAATTATACGTTTATTTCATTTAATTATTTATTATTTTTTTATTATAAATCACTGTAGTGCTGATCTTTACAGGATTACCGCCTCGTGTCGCTAGTCGCTATGTCGATATGTGAGGGGCAGGAAAGGGAAGGGGAATGGCAGCTGGTATAGCCAGGCTGCAGGATCCCCTAATGGAATCTTGGACTCCCTAATGGAAGCTCAGGGGTGACACCAGTACCGCGGCTCGTCGAATAAACGAGAGCCTTCGCCGGGAATCGAACCCGGGACCGTCCGCTCCGTAGTACCGGTATATTGCCATGCCCACTGAGCCATCGGTACGTAATTTGTGGGGGTTGACCCATCCTTGGTACGCCTGAGCCCGACGAGCAGGCATAATCTATGTTAAGGCCAATGCTTGCGGTCGGTTGTGTCTCTAAATTTTCTATTAATCTCAAATGATAATAACATGTCCAGTACATGTACGATGTATCTATTCGAATTATTTGTCCCGAAAGTCGTTTGTGTATATATTTTTTCCAGGCCCTAGAAATTGATACTATTACATGTCTATTAATCTCAATGGCACAAACTTGTCCTCACCTTCGTTGCGTTGCGCCCTGCTAGCCGCCCGTTAATCGAGCCCGTATAAAAACGCGTCACCTTTTTTCTGAGTGGCACGGGCGCTCGCGCGCGTTCTGTTCGTATCACGGGTTATTAATTCTGAGCAGTGGATAGATAGTTGGCGATTTTTCGCGCATTCCTCGTGTCCGGGTGCAAATTGGGCTCGGCGGAGCGGTAAGAGCAGCAAAGTGAGCTCGCATTGTCAGTTGGGGGTGGAAGAGGGATGAGGATGAACCAAATATAATAATTGCTCCTTCCGAGAATGTTTACAGATCGTTTTCGCCCCGCATCTATCGCCTCCTGAGACCCCACCGCATACGTTTTTCCTCGTTAGACCCTACCTACCCTTTTTTTCCTGCTGAGACCCACTGTAGTAATACAAAGACTGCGAAGTGTTAATGCAGACTATCCAAATCTTCGCAATGCAATAAATGCTCAAATTCTCAATTTAACAACACTTGGTTAAATCTCAATTTGCTAAATCAATTAGACGGCCGTTATCTTAATTTAAGTTTTGTAATCATCATCACTGCAGTGAATATCACAACCAGATATTCTGTACAGTCTAATCGCTTGAGCGATTATTGAGGGGACACATTTTGACCAGTATTTCGGGATATCGAATAACGAAAGCATGAGCCGTGAATCGAACTCGGGATCGCCGCACACATGGCGGTTGCTCTACAACTGAACTACGATGACTGTACAACATGCGTTATTGCCGGACTCTCATAACTCGGTTTGCGAAAAGCACATGCCAACTTATTATTATTATTTCCAATCACTCGTGTTGCTATGGACTTGTCCGCAGGGCTCCAGTACTCCCTAGTACACCAGTATCAGCACCCGTAGAATAAGCGAGAGCCTGCGCCGGGAATCGAACCCAGGACCAGTCGTTTGAAATATCGATTTTCTGACTGGGCTACGGCTATTTTTTTTTTTTTTTTTTTAAAAGTCACCGTAGCGCCTAGTGCACCACAGGACTACTGCACCTTCGTGTCTCTATGGAGATATGTGAGGGGAAGGGAAGGGAAGGAGATTGGCAGCTGGTATAGCCAGACAGCAGGATCCACCCCTGAGCTCTGGTTAATCGTTCGATGTTTGGGAAATTGGGGCTGTAGCTTTGGGATGGAGGAGCGTCACGAAAACGTCGTTCAGTACTTCCGTTTAGTGATGAGTTGAGCTCAGGAAGATGTGACTCCCCTCCCGGACCAAGCAAAGACATACTACGACGCGTTTGGTCTTGCTTCTAAATGTATTGATTGGCGATATAGAGAAAAGAGAAAGTTGTGATGGGGGTGGGAAAGGGAAAGACCGGTAAGGGTAAGAAACGGGAGGGGGAGGAGAGAGAGGTTGCCCTGTTCCATCATCCCCTTCTATTACAACAGCTCTTTGCGGGACCTCAAAGGGGTGGTGTCCGGGTGGAGGGGGTGAAGGGGGTTACCACTGAGAAAAGTGAGGGTTCCTGATTTTTACAGTTTAGTTGATTGCCTGTAAGGGGAGGGGGGATATGGTGGCTTATGGTGTGGGTGATTTGGTGGTAGGTGGGGGTTGGAGACAATAACCCCCCCCTTGTCACCCCCAGAAAATCTCGCATCGATGTTTCTCTTAGAATCTGCTTCAAGAAACGTGAACCAACGCCCGTGGTGGTTTTGGCAAAGAATGGACTTAATTCATCAAGCGTTTAGCACGAACCGGGAAGATGCGTTGTTTTTCCCCCCTTGGTTCATGTAGTTGTCAACATGTGTATTCACGGATTATTTTTTCTACCTTTAGGCGATTGCTTTTTAGGAAATGCTTTATTTTTAGAAGGCCGGCGTTTCCTATTTTTGTTGTTCTTGGATTGTCCGTCCTCCCTCCAGGCTGCTTTCCAAACTTTAGATAAAATTAAAAACCGTTCTCAGGCAGATCTCCGCCACCAGTGTTGGGTAGGAACGGAACGGATAATTTCCATTCCTAGGAACTGGTTCTTATTCTACGGAACTTAGGAATACCTAGGTTCCGTTCAAGTTTTGAGGAACTGGAACTGGTTCTTTTTATTTTGAGGAACAGAAACGGGGGTTACTTTTCTGTGTCGAGGGTTCTTTTTGCCACAACCTTCAATTTTCTACGAGTATAATTTTCCAAAGTATGTCGTCAGCGAAACAATTTTGCAACATCAAACAGAGAGTGCTAAAATTTTGGTCTGTTGAAAGCATTTATTTGCTGTCTGCAAATCAACATTTGTTCCCGCAAATGTTTTTTTTAAATATTTTTTAATCGAAAGAACGGAAAAGTTCCAGGTTCCTTTTGAAAATGAACTTAGGAACGCTACGGTTTCTTTTTGTTTTTCAGAAATTATAACTGGAACTGGTTCCAAAGTTCCAGGTTCCTTTTGAAAACGAACTTAGGAACGCTACGGTTTCTTTTTGTTTTTAAGAAATTATAACTGGAACTGTTTCCTTTTTCCATCGAAGAAACTGGTTCCTTTTCAAAAGTAACGAGCCCAATGGTGTCCGCAACCCACACACCCTCCTCCCACTTTCCATAAACATTCTCATTTTATTTGTTCCGACACTGACGCTGTAGACTGTCTCAACCCAATTACCCTGGGAATCGATACACGGGACTCGAGCAGAAACAAAAGCGACGTAGTGGCAAAAATAAATTATACGCAAAACAATATTATTAAAAAAAAAACAATAGAGAAAGAGAATCTCTATTAAGTGGTTCGGCGGGTTTTGATGACTTGTGGTTTTCTTGTCTGACCTCCCGTGGCGCTCCCGAGAAAACTGCGCACTTTTTTTTGTACACAAGCCGACCCGTTTTTCTTCCACACACTTAGGTCCAAATGGATTCGCATCTTCCGAGAATTAATACATCGGACTGGGGGTATTATGCGGAATTACGAATAATATTTATTTTTGTGTTTTCGTGGGACATTCCGTGCCCAAGTCGTACGATAATATGCATACGTATAGTCGTTGGTTTCAGCGGTGATGGAGCGAATGCGGTCATTGTAGCAGAAAGCAGCCCTCATTAGTCGTGACTTGATAGCGTCTGCGCCGTTGATGTGTAGCAAAATTTGGAGCTCCCAGAACGAATATTTTTTAGTTTTCTTTATCGACACTTACATGGGTATGTTTTGTGGCGCTAAACGCCGTTGGATGGCGCGACTGTCGGCTAGTTCGTTCATCCAAACAAGGTCTACAGTTTCGATCCGCATTACCGCTAGGTGGCGCTCGTTGGTCTGGGGCAGGCCACAGCTAGCATAGGCAGTTTATATAAATATGGGTTTTCCGTATGTTTGTGTTTGACATGTACCAATGATGGAAAAGTGTCATATTTATCCGCTAATAAAGAGTACCAGCCAATTAACTAGCGACTCTAATTACAGATGCATACGTCGAGATCCAAGGCAAACCATGCAGAATTTATCGAATTGTGCACCAAAGATTGGCCCGCCCTTTCTCATTTATTGATTCCATTTAAGCGTTGTTTTTGCTAAAAAAATGTTCAATATTAATTGGTGGATGATACTTCAATGAACACTTTCTTTCCATCACTGTTGAAGTTTATTCTACAATGACATTACTTTTCGATGAGGTTATGCTCGGCTTTAATGAGCCCGATATGCAAGCACATTTTTAACCAGACCTGAAGGTATGATTTGCATAATGAATGCAGGTGGCTGGATTGTGTCAAATATTGAATAGTTGTAGCCAATCCGGTATTCATTTGGAAATCGATGGTCTAAAATTATCGACATTGTTGCCCATCCCCCGAGCTGGAAAGAGCATTAGGTGGACTCGATGAGGTGATCGCGTTGTGCCACAACTGACGCGAGAGAAGTGGCAAGGGTGCGACCCCGCGGCCCCTCACCGGAAGACGACGATTAGATTCGTCCACCCCTATCAGTTTATCCCACCCCCTCCCTTTCTTTCCTCTATTGGCGTCATCTCGAAGGAATGCGCGGAAGGAGAAGATGCGAGGAGAAGAGAGTTGACACAGAGAATAGGTTATACATAGGCTGGCATGCTTTGCTCCTCTTTTGGTATGTAGGAGGGGAGGGAAAGAGTGGGGGTTAAGGATGAAGAGTGGCGGACAGGGTGCCGCCCGGTTGCGCCATGCACTTTGATCATTGATAGTAAAATTCGACGTTGGCTTCATGGTTTGCATCCGGGGCAGGAACGAAAGACACGTAATTTGGAAAAATATAGAGTTTCCAATGCGGTATGATCTAACCACTGAGCTGTCACATCGGAATAAAACAACGTCGCCAACTGATAGTGCGTGTTTTTACTTGGAGGCTTACCGTCAAAACCGCTCAAGGAGCAACCTGATATTATAGCCTCGCATGGCTTCATAATTAGATACTGATTTTTAGCGTGCATCTGACATCGTTCAGGCACGGGTCCCGCGGGCGCGCCGAGGAAATTCTCGCCCGAAAAATTCCAAGACTCGGCCGAGATTTGAACCCGAGTGGATTAGCCGAAACCACTACACCACGTGACATTTTTACAATAGCATCTCTGAACAACTGAACTCCGAATTGCTGTTTCAGTGGACTGACCGATTCATTGTTTTTGTTTTGATTGTTTCATTTTATTTCGGTCAATATGTCAATAACTTAAATAAAATATATATATATAATTGATCACAAGCATGAGCGTTAAACAATCAAACATATGTGAGCACAGGCATGCCCCTTAACATTTATGTCAGCTCGTGCCTCGTGGATAACGCGATGTTTGATATATGGGATGTTTGATGTTAAGACTCATGCTAATGATCAATTATTTTTTATTTTAAATCACCGTAGTGCTAATCACTACAGGATTACTGCACCCTCGTGTCTCTACATGGATGATGGATGTGAGGGGCAGGGAAGGGAAATGGCAGCTGGTATAGCCAGGCTGCAGGATCCACCCCTAAGCTCTGGACTCCCTAATGGAAGCTCAGGGGTGACG
>JAUJYS010004249.1:0-12173 GCA_033995665.1 Melogona broelemanni | reverse complement strand
TAATCTTTATAGAGATTCGAGGGTGCAGTAATCCTGTAGTGCACTAGGCGCTACGGTGATTTAAAAAAAAAAAAAAACAACTATGGAGATGTGCGAGGGGCAGGGAAGGGAAGGGATCGGGAATGGTAGCTGGTATAGCCAAGCTGCCGGGGATCCACCCCTAATCTCTGGACTTTAATAAATGTCTCAGTTTGCAAAGGCCCCGTAACATACACACATCACTAAGCAGACCATCTCAGGAGCATGGTAAACCGGTGGTGACGTCACCGCCTAAGAGACCGCGCGATGTGGTACCTTTTCGTGCACTCCATCTAGGCAACGTGCCTTTTATGTTTTCTTTATGCTGCTGCTGCTGAGTAAGCGCGTTTTTGGCAACTCTTCTCCCGCGCCTACTTTTGCACCGATATCTAAATGTCACGCAATATTGCCCATCTTTGATTGATTGGTTACGCTCTCCCCGCTCGCACGATGTGATCGATGCTGGCGACATCCACCGTCGCTATACATTCGTTACGTTAAAGAGGAGATTGGCAGATAGTGGAATGAGCTCGGGCGCTCGGTTTAGACACCTTATTTTCTATCTATCTGCGCGCGCTTCCAGAATGCGCTCGCCACATTTTTCGCATCTTCCAGCGAAGGAGAGCGGAGGAGCGGTGCGTTCATTTACCCCTCCCGCTCCCTTCCATCTCCTGACCTAATTCAATCGTAGCATGGAATGATGCTTGGCCAGAAAAACATTGAACTATCGCCACCTACCGGCAAAGATATGAATATATTACCTCTGCTTAATGTCTATTGGCTAAAGAGTTGCTCGCTTGATGGCGTTGTAGTAGTTCCGGATTTTAGAATTTTATTAAGTTGATCCATAATGCTTCTCTAATTTTTGTATCATTTTCCTGACATCAGTTCTGAATAAAAGAAATGGTCTTATTTTCGTAAGAACCACCTTGTTCCCTGGGCCTATAATAACATAAAATGATGCGCCGTCATCTGCGTTCAAATTTTTACTGTGAATGCAATTTGACACACCACTTTGTGGTATTATTGGTGACAATATTTGCACCACCTTAAACTAAATCGCATCGACTATACGCCCATTAAAAATGGCAAGTTGAGCCTGTGAACAAACGTTATTCACTTTTTGTAAAACGGATCCTCGTTTAGTTTAGGACTATCGGTAGGTTTACCTAGAGTTTCTGCGGTGCATTTAAATTGGTGGCGGGCACTGCCTATTGATGGGCATTGCGTCCCCGCAAAGTGCCTCATCCGACATGACAAAAGCTGGATGGAGTCTGCTCAAAACGCGTCCATATCAACGCGATAGTGGCGTGTCCCGCGTGTAGGCCTACTTGCCATAGACTAACCATTTCAAATATCGCAAAAATCAATAAATTGGTTTGGATTATTGGATGACGGACGGTGGTGAGTCGAGAGAGGGCTATGTGGGAAGCCCGATGAGCTAACAGTACTTGTCTACTGGACAAGGGTTGTTTAGTCAACATCAGCTGAGCGAGCTCCCAGCGCTCCAGTCACTCCTATCAGGTCTTACATACATGCATGGTAGCATAATTTTGTAGTGTGAGCGAGGACTTGAATAATTCACTTATTCCTTTCTGGAAATTTCTATAGACGGTGCTGTTATTGTGACCAAAAAAATGCGAAACCTCGTCGTGCAATTTGTTGCGATGTGGTGCGATAGTCTCTGGTTCGATTTCTATTATTCGATCTCGATTATTTGATACCGAGAAATATCCCATTGGTCTTGATTAAGGAATATTGAAAATAACAAGTGTGCTTTTGGGTTGAAATGTTTAGATTTTTTTGTTTAATTGATATGTTAATTGTTATGTTCACTTCACATATGTCTGTGTTGTTATGTTCACTTCACATATTCGGGCACATACAAACAAAGTAACAGTAAGTAAGAGACAGTAAGTAACAGTAGTAACAGACAAAATATCGATAGTTTGTCAGTGTTTCACTATAAATTGTCTCAAGACTATTGCAAAAACTGTACGCGAAAAGTCCAAAATTAGCACCCTAATCTCTTGCAAGCGTTACCTGCATTTTGCACGTTTACCTCCATTTGAATGTAATCTATTTAATGTAACGGTTGCATCGAACTCGTTGGTCAGATAGATGTATTTTCGCGCTACTCGTTCTACGAAAAGTTCCCCCAGAACGCGGCTGCACGGTAGACACCAACGCCATCCAATTTAGCATCAATTGGGCTGAGGCTGTTCGGTAGCGCTTTCGTTCGTACGAAGTGGAAAATATTTATTAGTCAGCCTAGAGCTGATACAGAAGATTACAAGCATTGATACAGAAGATTTTGCAATCGCCAATGCAAGACACAATTTGTAGCACTGATTTTGATTGTCACGGCCATGAGAATGGGCGTATTTCCTGGGAAACCGCAATTGCTTACTTAAAATACAGTTAGAATGCTAGTAAAAAGTCAAGCTCAAAGTTTTCATAATGCGGTTTTTTTCTTGGATAGGAAACGAATTGTGGAACGCTATTAAATGTGAAAACGCGACCAACCCCCTTATACTTTTCGGTATTTAGGTTGGTTCCAGCGTGCTTGGGAGTCCGAATTGTGAAGTAAGAATACAATCACGGGACTATATCAAACCATAACTTACCTAAGTATAAGTCTACGAATCTACCATTTAATGATGCATTGCATTTTTGAACAAATTTAATTGCATGGTTTATCGGATTTTTTATTCCGTGATTTTGGCCTAATGAACATGTTTCCAACGGTTGCCACCAGGTTCGCGATAGCGCGACTCATCCCTACATGCCTGTATGTATGAGTCTGCATCCCTGTATCCCTGTATGGCAAAATACTTTTTTTTGGATGACGTATTAAAAATTAGTTATTTGTTAGTGTTCCTATGGTTATGGTTAAACGTTAATGATATCCCATGATTATTACGTTGCCGAATGTTATTTACGCTATTGATTGAAATGTTACTTAGAAACATTTGGGCCAATCTGCCGTCCTTGAGCAGGTTTGATGATATCTTCTTTGTACTTTTAAAATTGCGCGATGACAACGGCGTTATTAATGCTACGTTTCGTAAATGGCTATAACGATATTTAAATTTATAATTGACAATTTAATAATGTCAGGATCACTACTGTACTACTGGAAAAGGGAACAAAGTGAATGTATGGAAATGAAACGTGAAGTTTTATCTCTTTATGTTAATAAAAATTGTGGAGAATATCGTTCACAGTTGCATTGTACATTTGACAGACTTTCTTCACACTTAGATATGTTTTTTTTTTAAGCCTTACATAATATTTTTGAATTTTCAAACGGATGTTTAAATTATTTTGGCACATTCCGATTTATGCAATTTGATTACCTATTAGGGGGTTTCACAAAAGTGGAAAAACTGCCTTTGAGAGATCACATTGTAAAAATTAACATTAACATTATCACTATCACAAAAGTATCTAAAAAAGGAATCAGCTTTGAAAATTTGCTGTTGATCAATTTATTTTTTGAAAAAAATATTCTAATTAGCTTTTATAAGCTAATACTTTGCAAGTAACTCCCATCATTTATAAATAATAAAATGTTAGTTACGGAATTAATATTAGAATATTAAATTTGACTGTGGGATCATTCGTAATTTGTTACTAGCAACACAGCCAGTTAGTGAAAATCGATTTTGTAAGAGGCTATACAACAACATTTTCTTCTTTTGAAACATATTTCGCGACTTGAAGATGCAAAATAATGACTTGCGATTGGCAGTTACATGCAAAAAAGTTTAGAAAATTATCGATAAGTTTTTTTTACTAACCTTGCATCGATTGAATAAATAACCAAGTACATCATCACAAAAGGAAAAATTGACGTCAAGCTATTGTGCTGCCTGCTTGAGAAACGATGGAATATTCCATGGGGTTATATAACCCTACGGCTATTTAATGACTATGCTATTTTTTTTTTGTTTAAATCACCGTAGTGCCTAGTGCACTACAGTATAAGCTTTTGGTTAAATGACATAACGATTCATTTCAAGATGGCCGACATACGCAAATTTCAGCAGTCCCCCATGATGTAACAGATTGACACAGATGACAAAACAGTTTGACGTTCTCACTAGGTGGCGCTGCCACTAGAAACCAGTTACTGTTCCAACTGGAGTGGCATCTGGAGTGGTTGCTAACGAAACCGTATATTTTCTAATATATTTATTCAATTTCTTTTCACTTCTGTCAAGCTTAAATGTCATTCTACTTCCATTTCTACTTTTGTTACGAGGTGTCAGTTTTTACGCGCGCCCTCTGACGAGGAAATCAGAAAACTATGAATGGGCATGCATGGCTGCTTTTTTAATTTGTCGTACCAACGGTTGGTAATGGGGACTATATATTCCGACCATCTCATATACATGTACGTTACTCGTATATACTTACAATATTTTTTAATGCCAGTACGGATTCTAGGGACAAGCAACGCGATATGCATGAGTAGGCTCTCTCTCTCTCGTGTAAAATGCAATGTGTATTTATATTATGCGGTCTCGCATCACGTTATCTCATAATTCATTTCGACATGACATGTTTTATTTATTTTGCATGTACGTGTGTGTGTGTGCTCGCGTTCCTGTGTTGTGGACGATGTATGTGACTGGGCTGATGGGCGAATATTTATCGATTTACCGTGTTTGCCTTATCCATAATGAATGGACTGGTGTCCGAGCGGCGTCAAACTAATTTGGCGGACGTCGTTTTATCTACTGTGTGTCAACCCACTTCCCAGGCAATAACGGGGTGTTCGTACCCACGTGGAAAGCCAGGAAAATAAATTTTCGTCAGGAAAGTCAGGAAAAATGGTCCAAATGTTGGATAAATCATCTAAAATGAAGAACTTTGTTTTGTTCTTAAGTGTATTACACAAAAATGGTAAAAATTCGCGCTGCGCGCGCTCTCTTCTTTATGCAACAATTAAAAAATAATTCGCGCGCCTTGCATCCATTTCTCTATTTTCATGTGATCTATTGTGACTATTTTCATCTACTCTTTTACTAATTTACTTTTATTTACTTTAATTTACTTTTACTGATACACTTTTATTAATTAAGGTAATTTTGTGGGTTAGGAAAATTTCTTGTTGATATTAATTTGAACGATGGTGATGCTCTGTACCTGGCGGATTAAAAGTGCCTCACTATCGGACTTTAAATCCCTGATTTTATTTACGATAGTAATTTGGTTAAAGAATGACAGGGTGACTTTTTTTTTTTTTTTCAGGGGAAAATCGAGGAAAAATTACGATTTTTATAACGGAAAATTATGGCAAACTGATTTTTCAATTTTAAGAAGGTGTGTACCCTGAATAGTCTTAGTATCAAGTAATTGTAAGTAATTGTTGTACATAGAAAAATGAAAAATTGCGAAACCTCTCATTATAATTTAGCCTAGCCTGCTGGCTTAGGTTGGGATCTTTGACGTGTACCTGACAACTTACAGGCACGGGTCGCACGGCATCTCGCCCGAAAAAATCCGGATGTCTCTTTCGGGAATTGAACCCGTGTATGGATAACGAGAACGCTACCCATTATGCCACCAACACCTCTTTTATATTTTTTGTGAACTGCCCATATATTTATAGTTTTGCTTTGGTGCTCATTAATCAATTGTCATGTCCGTCAATGGCGCTTCTATTGTTTTTACGTTGCTTCCTTGGTTGGTGACACCACCAAGTTGGTCGTGCCCTTGACAGTACTGACATTGAACGGTTAAGTGATGACCAACCCCGGTTGTCTCCTACCATAGCTCGCACACTAATGGCATAGACGTCTTTAATGATTACCGTTAATTGCGGTACGTATAAATAAATTAGTGAGCGTGGGTGGCGATTATGAAGAGGGAATGATAAAGAGGGATGGGCGTTTAATTGATGCCGCCGTAAGGGCTTCTTCCCCAAACATCCCACTTGCAGACAAATCAATTTTTCTGCAATTCATTTTTTTTAGTCAATGAGGCTCAACAGTGCTCAAGAAGGCCATCTAAAAGGTCAAGGGTTATTTATATTGCACGAATGAGTTTTCTTCATCAATGCATCGTTGTTGTTTTTGTACAATAGAGGGCGCTGTCACACAGGTTTAAAAAAGCTATGCTTGCGCTAAGTAGCGCTCTCGTAAGATGGTTATGCAAATGTAAGAGCAGTCACAGCGTTCAGTCCAAACGTCCCTCTGTTAATTCAACAAGCTGCTCGATCAAAGTAGGATTGTTTCTATATTATTTCGAGCTAAAAATGCTATATCGAGCCAGCTGCGAATTTTGGTTTTCCATGGAGCTACTTTTTGTAGGCTTTTGAAATATCGTACAAGCTTACACTGTGATATGCCCATTGTGGTGTTTCGGTAGTATTCAATAAATGAGAGTCCACGCTGGGAATCGAACCCTCCACTCATTGTAAAACAAACCAACTGGGCTGCGTACGACTCTAATATAATAATGGCGTGAATAATTAAGAAAAATAATTGTGGCGTCAGTTATAATTTTTTAGTCGTATGTTTTATTTCTATTTATTTCATATGTTATTAAATTTTAGTCGCCCAGGTTACTTAATAACGCGAATGAAAATCTACTTTTTCTTAATAAATGCGCTTACTAAACAATTACGAGAGCCCGCACTATCCGCTCATGCAATTATCATAGGGTGACACCTGTCATCACCAACCTTGCGTTTCTGAACGAGTCTCAAGAGTTTCTGGCGCGTAATGGCCGAACTAGACATAATTCGTTTTTGTTTGTCGACTTTGAATAATTGAGTGACGTCGTCGTCATCGTCTTCGTGGCGTGTTGGCCCGGGAACCACGTGACTGACCCAATTATGCCGACCGTCTGTTTTTGGCAGCCTATTGAGCTGTCAATAAAATATATGCAAAGTTCGCTTTGCACCCTGGCCAACCAACCGTGCCTCGCTTTTTCCGTGTAATGATCTCACTAACTCTCACTCTAATGGATGGTTCTTACGCATGGTTGGGTATTGCTACTGGTCCAGTAAACAATTCAAATGCTCTTAAATTTGAAGGCGATTTGTCTGGTAGTTTTCCTAGAATCAGTTTGCATTTGACCTCTTCGAAATTTGTTAGCGAAATCGGGCGGTGCGGACCGCCTCTGACGCGGTGGTCCCTGGTTCGATTCGCGTTTTAGACTCTCGGTTTATCCATCTCGGGTTTCTGGTGAAAGTATGTCCTATGCAATAAAATGTAATTTTTGCCATCTTGTGTGCAGCCATGCGCAGTAGCGTCCATGCGCTTTATTTGGGTTGGACGATATTATCGAAACTATCGAATATATCGAGTCAATCCGTTTTTATTTGCTCAATTTTTTGGCGCTACTTTTGTGCTCAATTTTTTGGCAACAATCAAACAAGCGGTCGATTCCAACTTTACTTAGCGAAGCCCTAGATCATAGGTTCGAATCTCTGTTACATAAGATTTTTTTTTTAATTTATCGTGTGACCGAATACGAAATTTATTTTTAAATTATCATTTGACCAACATTCAAGCGCTAGTTTCGTATAACTTTCAGATAAAATGCATGAGATCATAGGTCGTAATCAAACTGCGGTTTCCGTTTTTTCCTTACCGATACGGCCGTTCCTGGATATGGTGATGACCATTCGACTATCGCTTTGCCAGCCGTGCGCCATCGTCACAGCAACAGGGCGACTTGTTCGATCAGACTCCCGATCTCAAGTTGGACTTTACTTCCGCCCCAATCCATCTTCTCTGGCGACATCGCCGACTAGTCCCCAGGCGATCGCGGTTCACCATTTCTGGCAAAAACCGGAAACCAGGAAGAAACCGGAAGCACTTTTCGTTAATATGTTATCCGATTTGAGATCGTCTGTGTCGAAGGAATTCAATGAGTATTCGGATTTACTACCGTATATTCAATTAATTAGATACGAGAACGATTTCTCTTTCGAATGCAGGCCCCAGCTTCGTTTCAAACGCGTTCACTGTAAGTCCAGCGAGCAAGCAAATAAATGGAAAATGGCGAGTTGGTCAATTTTCGTCACCTGTGTCACTTCACCTGATCAAAAATCAATTTTCAGCAGAGTTATAGAAATATTGTCTCCATAATTTCCCGAATAATGCTAGAACCGTTAGTAATTCGCAGTAATCCATTGGATGATGGTCATTTAAAAAAAAAAAAAAAATTATAATTGGAGATAATTTTTTTCATTAGTATTTCCCGAAGTCACGATGCAATCCTCTATATTCATCCATCAAGTTTTCATGTTAGAAACACAATGTATAAACAGGAGCTTATAATTTCGACGGTTTGTTTAACAAAAGGAATCTAATCACTCAGTTGCTGAAGGAAATCTTTGAAATATTTCTATTGGAACATCATTGTCGATGCTACCTGTGTGGTATCGGCTTGGCAATGTCCGAATTTACGAATGTCTCGTGTCCACGTTCAGCGTATCGTCTTATCTTGTGAACGAAAAAAAAAATATTTTTGTCGAAAAATAAAAATACTCGTAACGATTTTCGATGAGTCATCAAATATCACTCGTTTTTATCTTTTGTAGTACGCACGTATTTATGAGTTCTTTAAATATTTCCGCACTTTTTCGCGGATTCGGTTCTGTTGGTCCATAACTCTTGCTCCAGCTATTGAGTCGTTGGTTGTTGATTGTAAATCCGAATTCCAGTTGTTTGAAATGTTAACGCACTTTTCAATTGACCCGGGTGTGACCCCGGTTTGTTGACCGAAACTGTCACAAGAGCTGAAAAAATTAATTTCTTAAAAATTCTTCGATGATTCTGTTTGATTAATTCGATCCACTATTCCGCGATCAATTTCTATCCAAAATATGTCAAATTATAAATAATGAATGAATAATACATTTTCCTAAGAAATAATTTATGAAGAGTTACATGTTCGTCTGCCTTAATTTCGATAATATTTGTTCGATAAAAATAACAGCATAATAAATGTATTTGGTATGTGGTTAGGCCAGCAAATACGAGGCGCAATGGTCGTTATTTTTAGTTTTTTTTTTGCAGGAGGTTCAGGTCACATTAGCTAAATTACAACTCGTTTCCGCCAGGCTGCGTCCACTACTAACTTCAGGTACTGACCGAGTGTGTGTCAGTCAGTTGATGTTGAAGCGAAAATATAACACAAATAAGGATTAGCACTCGGAAAATACGGCGAATAAATATACCCGCCCATTTCGACATGTATCGGTCACCACATCACTTATTCCCATTGTTGGCTAAGCGTCGTCCCCAATGGCTTAATGCGTATACAGGATGATGTCAACATACGACGCGTGATACCATTAGAAAGCAATTACGTAACAGGGGGCCCACACGTAGTTCGTATAGTAATTCATCTACGGAGTGTGTCTGTTATAACAATAACCTGTTTTTTTTTCCTTTCTTTTGAAAGCGTTCGTTCGGTTAGGTCGAAAATATCCTCCGCGATAAATCACTTGAATTGCCGAAATAACGACCTGCGGTGACTGAGAAAATCCATAAATCGAATCGATTGTCTTGTATTTTATCGCTCCAATGGTGGGAGTGACCGCATCTGGATGTATTTAATTACTCGCTGTTGCAACACGTTTATCCACGATTATAGTGAAATCAGCGAAAAATTATTCGAAATGAATTTTACAAAAAGAAATTCCATAAAAAACCATAAAGTTCCGGAGTTCTTCTTAGATCACAAATTTGGCGTTTTCGTTGGCACAATCTTTGTAATTCAATAGAGGAATTGCTTAAGCAAGAAATACTTGAAAAAAGTTAAACCCAAAAGTTGGAGCTTCAGACTGTTTAAGGTAGTTTGGATGCAAACATATTTTCCTGGCTTATTATGGGTGTCATACTTTGTATGACGATTTTTTTCCCAGTTTGAAATATATCCTTGGTTATGCAATGGAGACGACTTTCAGTATGTGTTGCATAATCTGAACTGAACTCGCAGACAGTTTCAGTGACAAGACATATCGATGATAAAGGATAATGTGCCTATCGTCGGATGTATTTTTTGGAAGAAACGAAATGTAAGGGTTAGAATTTTGGTGGGTGGAGTTCTTTAATAAATGTCTCGTTGTCCGACTAACAGGTTAATTTCGCCTGTTTCGAGTAAAATCATCACCTCGTCATAATCGCGGCGCCCTCTAAAAAACATAAAAATTATTTCCAAACTGGCGTTTTTGGTGGTAAATCTGCCTGTTTGTTCACCCATGCCCAACAAACGCCTACTTTTCAACTACTCGTGGATCTCTTTGGTTGGCATCACTGATCTATAGGGGTGACTTGGGTTGATTAAGTGACAGCTTCGGCAGGTGGGATTTCTATGGAGCCAATTGTACGGCGCCTTTCGCGGTGACGTCACATATGGCATGTCGGAACTAGCAGCTGTGGCCTTTAAATGCGCATGCAGACGTAAATTCGATTTGGAAACTATTTCCCTTTACTCATAAGACCACTGTGGAAAATTCCAGCTGATCTAAGACGATTTTTACGATATTCCTGATCACTGTAGTGAATATCCATACAAGAGATACTGTACCCATCGTGTGTCTCTATGGCAAAATGTGATGGCGCTATGGCAAATTATGCGCAACTCGGACTCATGGAATATTTTAATTATCAAATTTTGGCGGATCCTCGAATGACCTTTCCATGATTAATACTTCGTTCAAAATAATCGTTATATTGAATTCAAATTTTACTGATATTACAGTGCCAATAAATTAATTAAATATCACCATATGTCTTGATGAAACATTTATAGAAAATTATGCTCATGTCGATGTATAAATAAAAAATTTTATTCGAAAAACCAAGTTTAAAAAAAAAATAAACATTTACTTGTTTTTATTTCTATTTCGAATCACAGCAGGTGATTCCATTATGTTAGCAAAAAAATAAATTTAGGTTAATTTTGGATGGGTACTATGGGAGTATGGCCGCAAGTAATCTAAATTATTTAATTTCGCATTTTATGTAGGATATTTTATTTCATTGGAACCTATTGTTAAAAATTTAAGTTGATTGTGTAGTGACTCCAGAAGACCGCCGGTTTAATGCCGAACTGATGGCGATCTTCAGAATTAATTGTAATTGACATTTGTTAATGTATTTCAACTGTCGTAGCTACCGATTGGCAAATACACCTGCTGGCACAGTCAACCGTGTCCAACCCTGTGCTATCACGAATTCATACCCCTTATCAATATATTATTTATACTTTCGCTTGCAATTGGATCACGTTGGCCGCTCCCAACGAATAACAGTTCGATCAAAAATCTTGTCAACAACAAAAAGTACGTAGCTTTTGGTGCCGTGTGTAGAATTCAAATGAATCTAGCGGTTATTTGGTGAGAGCGCCTCTAGAGGCGATAATTATAATATATTATAATTATAGAAATATATAAATAAAGTGTAAAACTACACTTTATCAATATTAAATATTTTCGACGAATTTTATTTATATTCATGCAGATCCAACATAATCATAAATGATTCATTTTTATTAAATGTCATATTTCGTCAATATTTTCATGGTTAAAAATTATAATGATATCTATAGATAAGCCGCCATGTTTTTGCAGGATAACGTTTGCTGAGACTAAGAAAACGCTACATTTTATTCAATGTTATTTCTAAAAAATTATGCTAAATTTGTTTGTAAATGGAATACTAAACTTGTGGCGGTATTATACTTGCTGTCAAGCGGCGCAGACAATCCATCTTCTCTCTCTATGTACATGAGATCCTTTGGCTTACATTTACCGCGAAAACGATACGGGCTAATCCTGAGGTAAAACATTTTAGTATTGTGTTGTGGGTTCTTCTATCGACTTTGGTAATTACGCGCAAGTTCATCGAGCCTCAAAAATCGCCTCCCACGCTGCACCGCGTTATAAGTTATGCGCACGTTGGACATATTGACGGGTATACCCTACATCCTCGTTTCCCAAACTGTGCATTTCCCAGGGGCTCCGCGGCCACTCTTGGAAAATAAAATAAATATTAAAACGCCATTGACTTGAATCCGAACGCCATTAACGTTATACGAACCGATGGCTCAGTGGGTATGGGGACATGCTGCGAAGCCAACGGTCCCGGGTTCGATTCCCGGCGCAGGCTTTCGTTTATTCGTTA
>JAUJYS010004248.1:0-12174 GCA_033995665.1 Melogona broelemanni | reverse complement strand
TTCGTTTATTCGTTAGCCTGGGGTACTGGCGTCACACCTGAGCTTCCATTAGGGAGTCCAGAGCTTTGGGGTGGATCTTGCAGCCTGGCTATTTCAACTGCCAATCTCCTTCCCTTCCCTTTTCTGCCCCTCACATATCTCCATAGAGACACGAGGGTGTAGTAATCCTGTAGTGCACTAGGCACTACGGTCATTTTAAAAACAAAATCCCCCAATTGTTTTCTGTTTCAATAACTCTTTTCAATTTTTCTTTTATCCGATTACGATGTTGTTTCCATTATCCGATTGCGATGTTGTTTTCCCAAACTTTACAAATATTTGTCCTTTTATGTATTCGCAGGTTTTGTTTTCAAAATTCGAATTCGCACATATGGCGCTGAAATGTAAATTTCAAGCTTGTCTGCTTCCACTATCATCTTGCCGCTAAACCCTACTTTCTTGGAAGTCCCTTACGAATTCGTTAGTCAAACCACATGAAAATGTCGATATATTATGCATGCAGTTTGCATAGATGATGATGATGTTCCCGCTATTCCCAACGGAAAAGCGCCAGAGTTGTAAAAAAAAAAATCCCCTGTTTGGAGATTGAGGCCTATAGCGCTTATGCATGAGGCCTTTCATATAGTGGGATCGTAACCTCTCACAAGAAAAATACATGGAATTACCAAACGAACTGAGAAATAAATACAATGCAACTTTATAAGATCGATGCACGATCCGTCTTAATCAGGGGGTAATGGATATGGCAACATACTACTGAGCGGGTGGTCCCTGCAGGTTCTCGTTTATTCGATCCTGGGGTACTGGTCAAAAATGTGCATTTCACATATTGCCTAAGCAACACGAAGGGTACAGAATCTCCTGCATTGATATTCACTCGGTGAGGGGAATTTCCCCACTAATAAATAAATAACTAATAGGATGGATGACGCCACGATCGACCGGATATGACGTAAAGAAAAAATGGCTGGCGCAAATGAAAATGGCACATTTTCGTTATAATACTCTAGAAAAAGTTCGTCTTGCATCGAAACGAGGCTGTCATATCTTATGGTGTACGCAACAGGCTTTTGCAATTTGTTTGATTTTGTAGTTAAGAAGGAACTTTGTTATGATAAATAAGTTCCTTGAGACAAGTAGTTGATACAAGTAGTTCAAAAGAAGCTCGTCTTGTAGGAAAATATATGCGAGAAAGAATTGGGGCACCTCTCCTCGTAAATATTGTGTTTGTCTACTACGGGGGAAAAAAATCATGTTGGCAACGAATTTGCATTTCCACGATAAGGGGCGACGAGTAGAGTAATGCGTTTCCGTCCTTCGCCAGAAATGTGCTTAACAAGTAACAACCGCCATCAAGTCCCCGGCACATAGGAAACGACTTCCACTCTGTTGTCTATCTGCATGGTCTTCAACGATCTACAATCTACTTTCTCCCGAAGTAACATCAGCTTAAACGGTCTTTCGCCAGAATTCCTTGCTGCATAATTCACGTGGAAAAAAAACTCTGTGGTGCACTCGCAGACTCGAACCGAGTCTTGAACCGGGACTCGAACCGGGACTAGAACCTCGAAACTCAAGGGCGAGACGTCCTTGGCTATCTGAAATTTAATTTCACCCAGACTGGGATTCGAACCGAGGATTTAAGATTTGGCGCCGAATGCATAAAAACGATTTCATTTTTTTTTAGTCAGGCATTGAGTGCCGCGTGGCTCATACTCGGTTTGGCAGATCATCCACATTTGCAACTTATCCTCCACAGCTGATAGACCGATGAAGATGGTAACTAACGTCGAATGGACATCAATCAGAATCATCCCTGCATTTTCCCTAACAAATAGAGCTGGCCGTTACTTCAATGAGCCCTCCAAAAATGAAGTTTACTTAGTTTATTTATCCCTAATAATGTAACGCACAAAATGACTCCAAACAATCTATTCGTAATAAGCTTTGTTATTTGTATTCTGCTGAAATCAAATTAAGTTGCCCGCTACTTAAACATGCTCTCCAAAAATGAAGATTGCTAGATAAGTCATACCAAAACAACGATCTTTCAAGTAAGTCAATTACATCGAGTCAACAGAAAATGAGGGCAAACAATTTAGCATAAAATTCTGTTTCTAAATCCTCATAAAACCTCGTGAAACACACTCATATTTTCGACGACTGCTTGCTCCGCGCAGATCGTCGTAATCATAATCGTAATGCGGCATGCAATTCAGTTTCGAAACTGGCATATGTGCACCTCAGAAAATTATATTCTGTCTAACTTATGCGAATGTCACCTGCATTTGAATCTTCCTGATACCCCGTATCCATGTATGGTCTCTTGCAGACTTAGGTAATTTTTTTTTTTAAGTAACTGAAACAATCCTTGCTACCAACAAGAGGAGGACATTAGTTACCGTTACTTACAAAAATGAAAGTAACTAAGCCGTTACAAAGTTACTCAGAAATGAAAGAAACGAAACTTCCGTTACTTTTACACATGAGAACAACATTACACACGAGTACACGAAAACATATCGGTGTTCGGACAACAATTTTTTTCTGGATTTTTTCTGACGTCAAAATTTCTTACATGAAATCTGGTCTCTGGAGAAAATATCTGGAAAACCCTGACCTCGGGTCTCGAGAGACTTCGGAAACGACCAATTCTCCTGAACGATCAGAGTGACCCACATGTATTTTTGTGAATGAGCCGGCATTTATGGGGGCCACGCGCAAACAAAAACTCAAAGAGATATGTCAAGGAACATTGTGCGTTTGTGCTCCAGAATGGAACGCGTGGATCTGGATTTTCCAGGTTGCGACCCACAATTCGAATCAAGCTTGGAATCGGAATTTAATTGGATACTTGGTCGCCATCCAACTGAACCTCACTTTCAATTCCTGCTAAGGAAAAAAAAACGTTTATCGAAGTTTTTTGCTTCGAAGAAGTATTGAAATTTTCTCCATTTATATTTTGTTTGGCTCGATTAATTAACATCAGAAGTCTCTCGAGCGTGTTTTTAATTTACTTTTAAAAGTTGTAATTCATTTTCTATGTATTGGATACGTACGTTTTTGGATTCGTTTATTGGATGCGTTTCTTGAGTCGTACTATTTGAAACCTTTACTAGTGTAATTAGGCGTTACTGATCTATCTATCATTTGAAGTTTATGTGTAAGTACTAATGAACTATTGTATTTTAGTAGCGCGCAGTAAAACGCAGTTTTATTCATTTTTTTGGTAGACTTGTACTCAATTAATCTTGACGTGTTTTTCGCATTATTCACTAATCCTGTTAAACGAAGTTAGAAAATATATCTTCAGCACACGCTGAAACGCTTTAGTTCAAACTGATAACCTATTAAAAAAAAAGTCTTTACATATGTGTACGGTATGTACAGAATAAACGAATTGCGATCAATTCTGGAAACAAGTCAAGCAAATAAAATTACAACAAGGCGTCATAAATAAATTGCTTAAACTGCCTGTAAATATATTTACAAATTGTAGTGGTTTTCAAGAATGTTTGTGACCACAAAGGCGTAGGGCTTAATAATTTAGTTGCTGGTCGATGACTTAAAATTTATTTTTCTTCAGAATATGAATATGTGCGAATCCAAAAAGGCACGGCTTATTTTTAGCAATCTACGTTTTTCGAACATCACAAAAGAACGGCTCAACCAATTGACTTGATTTTCCACATGAGCACGTGAAACCTTCAAATCAACGAAATTCAACAGTTAAGGTCCTCCCTGTTTCTGTTAAACAGTCCGGCGATTCAACAACACTTATACAAGAACAAGCTCACCAAAAAAACATAATCAGCGAGAAAGATGACAAACGACGTATAATTATCATCAACCAAGCGGAATCCGTGACGAAAGAGGGAAAATTAGAGAAGGGCGCGGCAAAGAGCGCGCTACTTGGGGGCGCCACGAATATCGATTTTTCACCCTTCCACCACTAGACGGCGCTCGCATCGTCTGGATACGGCCATTGAAGTAGTGCCGAAACTGTTTTTTTTTCGTCTCCCGATCAATTCGTTCTTCCCGAGATGAAGCAGGCATTTCCATGCGTTAGCACCGACCGGGTCGACGAACCGGGAAGAATATCGCGACAGAGCCCCTTCCCCCCTCTATCCCCTTCCATCCCCCCCTTTCATGCTGTTCGTAGCCGGCGGGCAGAAACTATAAACTCGGCATGTCGTCGTAGCTCGTGCTAACCAAATTCTAAGTCTGGGACAAATACATAGAAGGCAGACAGACGACTGGGAAAATGCCTGCACCAGTTCCCAATGTGAAGTTTCATTCATGTAGTGACTAAGCAAGCATCCCCAAAAAATTATGTAAAAGTCTTTGAAAAATGTCTTTGGAAAAATAATATTTGTGATATAAATTTATTTCCATTTAAAATTTATTTCATCAACTCCACGAGATCGAATAAATGAGAGCCCGAGTTTGGCGGGAATCGAACCTGGTACCGTCGCATCATAATCGGTCAGTGACGACGGTCACTACCGACTAGGCTATATCACCAGTCATTTCATTCTAGAAGTTAAGCAAATGAAAGTAGGGCAGGGTGTTGCGTTAATCCTCGCAAGTCAAGAGGCGGGAAGTTTGACGTCACTTTTTCTATCGAATGACGTCGCAAGAAAACGCAAGATACAAGTTACACTTTTCAACCTGAGTCCTGAACCAACAGAGTGACGTCATTTTTTGTAAATAAAAGATTACAGTAATCTTTCAGGCGCAAGTCATCTAATCACAGTGAGCTTCTTACGAGAGTGTACGTAACTTTAATCACCGTGGAAGCGGACATGATCCTCAACCGATAATTTCGCATCTCTACTCGAGACCTTACATCTCTTTGGTTTGAGAGCGATATTAAAAATACTGGGATAGCTGTGAGAAAATAAAATAACTATTGTGAAAGAAGCCGGGACTAATGCGCCGTGAAAATTGCACAGCGGCGCAAGCAAAGCAATAAATCAAACTGTACTCGCTCTGTTGTGCAGCCCACCCCAATGCAGACGGAATAAAATTATATATATTTTATAAATATTTTACGGTCGTCTCACTGTCATGGTGATACGCCGTCAACATCACTACGACACTGAAAAGGCCAAAAATGCGTAGTCATGGGTTCGCATCGCTATGATTTTTTTTTCGCTGCCACAACTAGGTTAGGCCGTTCATGTGAAATATATTTTTCCAGTTCTCTAATAATATCAATATAATTTATTTTATATATTTAAAAATTATTCATGTTAATAAATGGTTTCCTCTAAGTTTACGTATGCGTATAAACGTAGATGACACAAGACGTACAAATAAAATACTTCTTCGCCGAACTGGGACGAGAAACGATGAACGCCGATGGCTGACAGAGCCGCGGACTAGTCTAATATTAGGTGCTTATTTTAGATTTACCATTCCGTAGCGATAACTGACCATGCTTTATAGGTCTGGTTTTAGAACCTATGACATATTGAATAACTATCGCGTTTTTAACAACTGCAAAGCGAATTTAACATTTTGTCCAAAACACGCAATCTCGTTCATCGTTTCTCCGCCTTGGTTCGGCGTATTATCTAATACCTGTATGTGCGTTTTGTGTCATCTATGTTTCTACTCATAAATAACCTTGGATTCTATCGAAGATGAATATGTTATTCTGCGGCCCTCCACCACGTCAAGTTCTCTTTTCAAACCGTTTTAAATGATTTCATGCGAATATTTTATTGCAAACATATTATAAAAAATGATATGCTTGATTCGTGTTTTTTACGTTGAAAGAAGCTAGCTAGAAGGTTATGGTTAAAAAAGTCAGTTAGTTAACATGGATTATTTTTCGCACGCCTTTACTTCCTTGTTGAGAATAGTGACGGCAGCGACAAAAATAACACATCAAGCGTCATGTGCAAACCGCAGAAGCAGAGACGACAGAGTTAGAAAACGCGCCCAACGAATCCCAATCAATGGCGTTAAGTCCACTAACCGCGCACGAGCCCTAAAAATGACAGCGTTGCTCGGTTTGGATATGAGAGACAATTGCTCAGGATCGTTGTTTTCGCGAATAACATCAAACATGGAGCTAAGCCAAGGTCGAATTCCGGTCCCTGGCAACCTCATATTTATCCGGACTTTTGTCTTGCGGTGTTGACGAATAGAGGCACGTGGTAAAGGGATGGGTGTGCAACGATGGCTGAGTTGGTGGCCGCTACCGCCATGGTGGGAGGCCGCAATTTTATATAACAAATTTTGCAGTCATAGAGCAATTGTCTTTTGGACTTTGTCTTTTGGACAGTTATACTTTTGACCGGACTTCAAATAATATTTTTTCTTTGGAAATTGAAATTTTTATTTTCTTTAATTAAAAAAAAAATAAAAATTCTCAAATGGTACTCACGCAAAATTTTTTGTAAAAATATTTATTTATTCAATCTACTGTATACGGGATCCAAAAATATTTTAACGGAAAATATTTTAAAAATTGAAACAATTTATTTATAAAAAATCTATCACCCCCAAAAGGTATTGAATAAAAAATTGAGTACAACATTTTGCGACCAACAACATTTTTTGTATAATTTATTTTTACCCTATTAGTTTATTTAATTTATACGGAAAGTATCTTTTTTATTTTTTATTCCGGATCACTGTAGTGAATAGCACTACAGGAGGTTATTGTACCCCTCGTATCGCTGCGCGGAGAAAAATATTTATGAGCAACTGAGTCTTCTCGCAAAATATTAAAATTGAAATAGCTAAATCAAGCACCTATTCCAAAGAACGACGGGTTTATATAAGTTGTCTACTTTACATAGCAAATCGAAGCTTTCGTCGAAATCGATAAAAACCAACGGAATCCACCAACAACCACCACAAAAAAAACCCAGACCAGAATATTTACTACAGAGTATATTCACAAGAGGGCAGCACTGATAGTTTCACCCATTGAGATAGGACACCTAAGAATACACATGTCGTATAATTTTTTGACAAGCGAGCACTGATTACACAAGTGGTACGGTGGCGTTCCCATCACACAGGCGCACTGACGCCCCACCCCCAACCAATTGTGTTAAACGAAAGACTTGAACGGCGATTTCAATCCCGAATCCCCAACGCACCCCCAGTCGATTGTTGGCAACGGCGACCAATGAGCGCAGTTGTCTATTGATTTTGCACGAAAGTGAATGGACTAAGTTTCAGACGCGGCCCTGTTTTGTCAAGCGCACATGTTTTTGTTGCCGATTGATCTGCATTCAGGTGAAAAATGGTTGCATCTGATTTTTTTTTATCTCTTCCCATTCGGTAGCCCTGGCTCCTTGTACCTGCATATGTGAGTGCAGCAAAGTTGTTAGCGTGTTCGCCTGCTATGGCCGAGAAGCAGGTTCAATTCCTGACCGAGATCCCCGGAATTTTTCTATCGAAAGAATTCTTTAATCGAATAAAGTGAAATTTTATCACATACGCCTGCTTCTGTTCCCTACCTTCGTGAATTTCCCTTGCGCACGTGCAACTCCGTGACGTCATCGTGTGGAATCCAATATGGTGTTAACTCACTGAGTGAAACGCGACAGTTTTCTTAGAAAAACTTTGAAAGAGTATCCCGATAACGCTAAGTTTCTTGGAATTTCACAACAAATCGATTGTACTACTTGCTAAAGCGGTCGTCCAAGGAACGCGCGCACCGTCCAAAACAAAATCTTGTCAAAAAGATAAGACTTAAAGACTAATCGCCGGAAATCTGATTACTAAAAGAGAAGAATCATAGAAAACATCGCCAGAAATCCGATTATTATTAAAAAACAAAAAAAAAGGAAAGGGCGGTGATCTAATAAAAATATATCCTTAACATGTGTTTAATTAATTTTCGGTTCTCCTAAGAAAAGCCATCAAGTCGATTTCATTATTTCCTTTAAAATGCGCATCAGAAAATGACCATGTAAAATCGTAGTAATTTTTTGAGACTTCAAAATCCGGCATCCTAACAAAGTAGTCTCTTCCCCGTTGCAAAAGGCACCCTCCCAAGAGAATTTAGCTACCGCAAATAGCCGGTTATCCAATTGGTCTGGAGTAAACGAGGAAGACTTGATAAAAACAAACAAGCATCAAATTAGTAGAGGATAAAATTTGCCGGAAGCGACGATAAATTCCATCGAAAGAATCCTATCAGCTGTATATTGACGTCAGTCAGCTTGAACGTATTGATTCGCAATACCGACAGATGAAAAGGCAATTATACCGATGAAACAGTTTTAGAAAACCCAATTTCGATAATGTTGAACAGCTACAGGACCTCTCTAGTCAACTCCAACTGTTAGTTTCTAACTGGCATCAAACTATCCAATTCCAATCTCAAAATGTGCGTCAAGTTCTGATATAAACAGTGTACTTTGTGTTTCTTATTTATAGCGGTATGTTTTTATTGTTCGAATATTTTTTGCTTACACATTTTGTCCTCCAGAACAGAAATGAATTAAAATATTTTTTAGAACTAGTCATTATGTTTGGCAGTTAGCGTCACAACATTTGAATTTTGAAAGTGTTAACCGAAACTTAAACTGTATGGACGATAGCTTTACCCCATTCAATTTTATCGCCACGCTTTGTCGCTTGGTGGCGCATATTTTATCATTAGCAATTGTTTTCCAAATCCCAAATCATCGAAAGGATCGGTGGAAACCGAGATTTATGATATAAACATTTGGTGGAAACGTTTAAAGGACGATAGGTCAACGATACCATCGATTGTAAAATCGATAGTTCTCAGATTTATCGACCACAGAAGCTGCTTCTGCGAAATGCCACCACGGGGTGCTCAATAACTGTCAGGTACACATAGTTGTGGCCATAAACGTGCCAAATGCAACTCAAACTCTTTTGCTAAACCATAAATAAAAGTTTTTGTACATTTCATAGTTGACTGGTTTTAGGATTTGTTATTGTAGAATTCGTTGCTTAACGTACAGGACAAATGCAATAGACTTTATACACGATACAGAACGACAGGCTGTTGCTGGGTTAAATTTACGTGAATTTATATATTCGTGGTTACTTGGGGATATAATAGCATGCAGTATATGCGCAATACAATTTCTGCTGTGCTGTTTGAATAGAATAATATTTGTGTGTCCTATATAAGTTATACTTGTATATGCGGCATTCGGATTCATTAATATAAAGAGTAGATACGCAAGACCCATTAATAGACGGCAACGTCGTATCAGGATGCGTAGAATGTTTATGAGTAAAATGTGCAAATAAGAATTTTTTTATATACAGTCGGCGAGTAATGACATTTGCATTTCAGATTTCTACCGACGCTTCACATATGCCATAAGATTATACACTCTGTATCTCCAGCCTGAACCATAAGAGAATTGATAGATGCACACATACACATTAAAAACTAATTACAAACCGAATAACAAGTTTTTCGGGAAAAGAGTTATTAAATGAACTGCGGAAATTCGGTCCCGCCTCAATGTTTGTTGATTTCGAAGTTTGTGTATTTTAAGTTTTTAGTTATCACTGGGATCAGAAAAGGATTGCAATTTTGTTTAGGTATTTATATTTGGAAAAGTCGAAAAGACCATCTTAAAAATAAAGATGCTAACGCTCGCACAAACTTCATCATTTAATTTAAATATTTAATAACGGATTTCGAACATTTTAAACAGTACTCAGTGATCAAATAAGCATGAGACCGGGCTAGGAGTCGAACCCGGGACCGCCGTACAGCAGCCAGTTGCAATACCGATTGGGCAAAGCTGAGTAAGTTACTTTTTTAAAGTAACTGAGAAGATCCTCGTTACTTATCAACAAGAGAAAGACGCTACAGTTACCGTTACTTAAAAAATGAAAGTAACTAAACCGTTTCAAAGTTACTCAAAAATGAAAGTAGCGTCCCCTTTTCGGACGTTACTCCCCAAAACTGCGACTGGGCTACGAGGAGTCGTACAGGAATAGACGTCATGTACTGACCGTTTCGACAACCAATCACATAATCACATAAGCACAACGCGCCCCATTCACGTGCATATACCAACCAACGAATCGGTGGTCGAATTGCGTCTGTATGGAAAGCGGCAGGCGGCAACTGACAAGTGGCGTTTATGTGGAGTAGGTCGAAAACTTCCCCGTCGCCAATGAGTCACTTTTAACCGAGCCAGCAGACGCGTATATTGTACCTGTGTCGATGTGCACATAGCGTGTATGATCGACGCCATGTTTGTTTTGGGGTTCCAATAATGTTATGTGCAGTGCCCGTGTCGTGAATTCACTCAATAGATGCGTGTATTTGACACATGTTCTTTTTTTATGAAAATATTTTTTTGCAATCGAGTCAATTATTTGAATTTAATAATTGTCTTTTCAATTGGTTTTGATATTAGACCTCATCACCAGGTAGCGCATATTTTGTCATTTGGTGCGGAACGGCAGGTGGTAATTGTCACCGTTAGTGGCGCTTAGTTTAGCTAAATTCGAATTTACCGCTAGGAGCGCTGGCAACGTTTAATGGCCTAGAGATTAAACGCTATGGTACCATCGACTGTTAATCTAATAATATAGATCCTATAACACGTTGACGAACAAATTGATTATTTCTTCATTGGCCTGAAGGCATCGATAACTTTCATACTTTATTTTTTCGTAGTTGTTGGTCCAGTTTGTTAGGTCGGGCTCTTGAACTGAAGTTAAGGGGTTGATCGCATTCGTTTCAAAGCCCTTTCCCATCTATGGGACAACCTGGTAATTTGATCTAGCTTTGGCTTCTGACCCATGTAGGGGTCTACAAAGTAAACATAAAATAGTACAGGCAGTCCCACGAATTTTCTCCCATCCTGAAGGCAAACAGGAAATCCGTGCTTATGAATTACTCTCACCCGAAAAATTAGTCAATAATAATTTAACACACGATCACGGGAATAGTAGGGGAACACCGAGGGTAGTAGATCTAAAGAGGAATCCTTGGGGGAACACGCTAACCACTACACATCACGGTACCTCCCTCCTTAACGGTTAGTACAGGTGGAAAGTCTCACAAATATGAAAATTATAATATGAAACTAAGGGTAAATAAAGGAGATTTAAGTAATGGGCAATTTAAATTTTAAATAAAGGAGACTAAGGGGACTAAGGGGATACACACAAAACTAAGGGTTTTTCTAGAAAACTATTTAACGTGAAGTCGCACCCAACAAATCAATACATTTTGCCGCGACAACATATTTGTGGTTTGTTGGAACAAATATTGGTCACATAAACATTGTTAGTGGAAATTTGGGAGTGAAACAATAACTATAGAAATACCGCTGCATGTGCTTACCAGTATACCAGGTACTACATTTTGACTGCGTGGGGTTTAAAACCAACATGAACTCACTCGCACGGACATCTAACATTTTATTGCAAAGTCAATATGTAATCGCAGTCAATAGTTATTTTTACGGTTCATATTTCCCAGGACAGGCATTTGGAGCTGAGTCAAAGAAATTAATGGGGTAGAAGGCAATCAATTTTCTCCCATGCGTGACCCTCTATATGTGCGGTTGAAATTTGAAATTGTCGCAATCACAATAATTTCTTGTTTCGCACTTAATTTTGCGATTCCTTTTCAAAGTCACCATTCTAATTAATTTATCCTACAAACTGAGTATAGCAAACATGTTGACTTCATGAAAAAAAATCCATCCACTTAACGCAAGATGACAATGCCACTAAATTAGTAGTTGAGGGTTATGCAATGAATTAATAACAAGATCGATACATAACAAGCCAAGGCGAACAGATGTTTTTTTCAGTGTCATATCGAAAAATAAATGAATGATTAAACGCCCAGCAGCTACACAGGATTTCCGACAGCCGCCATTTAGACGGAATTTGAATGATTGTAATACGTTGGTATGCCTAATAAATAATATTGCAAAGAAAATGTTAAAAAAACAAAAAACATGCGCGTTTTTTTTTGGCGAACAACCAAGACGCTCATCCATCCTTACGAAGCGCTACTTTATACTTTAAACGGCAAAAATAAAGCCCAAGTTGGTTCTGCTACCTGCCATACTGTTGACATCATGATGTATTTTGCAAGGGCCTGTTCTGTTTTTGTTTTTTTTTCTGCTTTGTTCTGTGAGCAGAGAGCTGTGAGCCATTGCGGGTAAGCGAAGATTTCCG
>JAUJYS010004247.1:0-12174 GCA_033995665.1 Melogona broelemanni | reverse complement strand
GACTGGTCAGTGTCCCCGTGCCCACCCTCGTAAGCCTTTAACAAGGGATTTGCAGGTCACCTCCACCATGGACGCCTTCCGCCGGCCGGACCCTCCTCCTTACGCCATCAAGGGGTCTATACTACTTATGCCTTTTATGGATGCCTGTTCTTACAGTTCTTTTGCAAGGTATTAAGCATCACGATGCACTTGCACATGGCGCCACCTATTACTTAGAACCTGCAACATCAAAACACACTGTACCGTGCAGACAGAGCCACACCTGTGTTCATGGGTGTATCCAAGCGAGTTACTGCTTAATCTTAATTTAAAAAACAAAATACCCTTGACCTAGTTTTAGTTCAAAAAGGTATATGAACTTTCTATGTGTACAAAAACTTGATCATTTATTTTAGTTGACTTGCAGTTTCGATGTATGACATTACGGACCCTTTGCACGTGAGCACGGCATGTTCAATTTTTTGTTGGATTTAAACTTCGCTTTCAATTGTGTGTCACTGCTGAAGAATGACAGGGTATTTCATTTTTTTTTATTATAGTTAAACGACTAAATGTTTTTGGGTTTCCCTTTTCTTTACGTCAAAATAAATCTATTTTTGTTCGGTCGTTGGTGTCAATCTTATTTTTTATTGGTTGCTCTTTTTATTTGTAAACAGCATTACATTTATATTGTATTTCGTTCGTAGGACGAATAATCAAGAATTCAAACATTGTAAAAAAAATAAGTTTAAAAAGTTACTCGATTTTTTAACTTATTAATTTAATTGGTTGAAACAACTTAAAATTTACACCGATAAAAACATATCTAGAGCATATTTTCTGTGTAGTGATTGACTTTTGTTTCAATTTGAACTAAATTGAATAATCTATTTTTGTTTCAAATGTCAAGTTCATGTCGCAAACTACCGATTCACTTATATTTCAACTTTTTAATTGGCCTACGCAGTTTTATTGCCCAGAAGTAACGAGGACGTCTCAGATCACTATCAAATCGAATAGGTCAATCAATTTAGGTTGCAGTTAAATTGGTCCAAATACCATTCCAGTCCATTGAACACGATACGTAGGTGTATACGCCACTCTCATTATATTTACTCTAAAAATGACTTCTACATTGTACAATCTTCAAAATATTTTTGTACCATGGTCCGCACCTTAGTTGCCTCCACCTATTGCTGTATGTGTGTAACATTTTTAAGTTTGCGCGACATGCACTCACGTTCGCCCGTAGACATTCACTTTTTAGTTGTATATCAGTAATCTGTTTCTAACCTTTCTAAGGTAGAGGCCTCCTTCAGGGGTTCTTGCACAGCTCCGGGCAAGGCCACACTGTCGTGCAGTTATTCTTTTGTCGCCTTAATTGTATTTTTATACAATTGTACAGGGTGTCTAGCAAACGCTTAACGACAAATGACACATATTGTCAACAGAAATTTCTCCAAAAATGATTGAAAATTCGTGAGGGTCATTATTTTAAGTTTTGTTAATATCTTGTTTACAAGAAAATAATGTGATCTTGAGTTATAAACGATAAGACATTTATAAACGATGAATGAAATATTCGCATGTTGCAGCGCGAATTTGTGCAAAACATTCGAAAAACCTTGTTTTTAATTAACGCCGTTATGAATTTATGCAAAGCGTTCGACAAACCTTGTTCAATTTACGCCGTTAGGAATTTACGCAAAGCGTTCGAAAAACCTATTTGTTTTCGAAAAGCAAGTGATTTAGTCAATTCGTTCGAGCATATGCTGTATACATGAAATATACCCTTTGTAAATTTTCGCAAAGCCTTCGATTCTATCCATTGAAGTAGCAGGAATTTTACAAGTGCAAAGGGTTTCATACTAAACAGCCATGCGGTTAAACGTTTGACCCAAACTGATCCTACCATTTCTATGCCGTACTCACTACGAATATATTTCCAGAATCATTAGCCTTTCTAACAAAAACATATTGCGTTCTTATTTGATCCTTAAGGTCACCTGTACAGTGTACATATTCAAATATATGATTATACTAAATATATCATCGTGTTTACTCGACTTCTACGGGTACACTAAAACCTGCCGCTTAGTGAATATCAATACACCAGATAAATCTCGCCGTAAGTGAAGTTGTTTTAGGTAGTATTGTCGAAGTTCGGCCAAACGCTTTTTGCGAGATAAATTTGAAGATCGTACATATGATAATTTAGGCGCTCGAGCTTCAGTCGTATTGAAAAAGCACGTAACAAAATACGAGTGTATTTGTATTGGTTGAGTTTGAGACTTTTGACAGATTCATTATATCTCTGTCTTGATCGTAAAACAGCTTGAAATAATTATTCGAAAAGTATAGAAATCGGCTGATTCTTGTCAAGGCTACGTCGCATTTTTTAGACGAACGTCGAATTGTACAATAGTAGTTACTGTTAGTAAAATAAACAAAAAACCTATACCTTTTTTTTTAATTTACTCGTAAATCTACTCGTAAACACGAGTAAGTACGGTAAAAAAGTTAGCCTTTGGAAAAATCAGTTACTCAAAAATTTGTTCATTTCCCGTTATGCAATGTTTATTGTCATGTGCCTTAAATTATTTATGTGTATATTTCGTGCGCCACCAACCATCACTTCCAACTCGCATCTTCACCTGGTTTATGTATCACATTGCTTTAGGAGTGAGTGCACGAATGCAGTTTGTAATTATGTTCAGCGTGATTCAAAACCTGGCATAAGAAAATGAAAGCTTTTTTGTTTGTCCGATGCGTACCTATTGGCAAACTCTTGAACTAGCCACGCGGTAAGACGAAAAAAAAATCACCTTCCTTTGAGCGCCACCTTTCGCCAAAACGGTGAACAAGACCGGCACGTGCGCAGAATACGAATGAGAACCACGCGCGCTCGGCCTACTCGTACTCAGTGGCGGGCCGCCGATATAGACAGGCAAGGCTCTGCTTGCCTCCAATAAATGCCTTAATCGAAAATAGTAATTTTTGACATATATGCTAGGCCTTATATTTAATACGTACCGATGGCTCAGTGAGTATGGAAACATCCTACGAAGCCGACGGTCCCGGGATCGATTCCCGGCGCAGGCTTTCGTTTATTCGTTAGCCTGAGTACTGGCGTCACCTCTGAGCTTTCATTAGGAAGTCCAGAGCTTAGGGGTAAATCCTGCAGCCTGGCTATTCCAGCTGCCATTACCCATCCCTTCCCTTCCCTGCAATATCATCATATACATTTTGTGAACACGACGACGGTCGTGGGGGATACGATGTTGTCATCGACCAGTTTGTTGGGGAAATTAAATATGAGTGGTGTTTAAATTTTTGTCTTCAGTTTGCCGCGCGACATACTGAGTTTATTTTTTGTCAAATAACGGACAACGCGCTAGGAGAGAAATAACTTATTCTAAAAATTTCTACAAGCTTGTTATTTCTGAATTTTCGAAGGATAGGATTGCACTACCAATAGCAATGGTAAGACACTTGTTCGTATTTATCTATTCATTCTACTTATTCGAAGTTATTGCTTCACCCCCTCTCCTTCCCGTCCCCTCCCCTCCCATCCCACTCCCGTCCACCTCCCCTAAATATGCTTTACTGCTTTGCCACCGATGGGTCCTGGCGGCCGCGCCTGCTAGTACTCGTGGAATGACGAGTGACGGTTTTCCACTGGTTCCTGATTCCCGAACACACCGACACAGAATATTATTTCTCCCGTAACTAGACTAATAACCTGTTGCCAGTCTTCCCTCTCTCTATATCCATTCCAATTTCATAACAATATTTTGGCCCCATTTTTGTTGCGGTCGTGCAGAGAAACACGTTTAACATTTCACAGCAACTGGTTTCCTCGAATCTCCAAAGTGCATAATAATAAAATGGAAAGTGTCTTCTTTGTTCGAAGCGAGTATAACAAGACGTGCACATTGAGCTCTGTGTGTTTTTCATAGTACCCAGTGTTATCACCTTTGTACAATAACAGTGACGCGGCAATCTTATTTCCTCATTTAAATAACAAGTGTCACTTGCTTTTACACAGCAGTTTACTTTGACAGGGCTAATAAATTTAGATAATTTCATTCAGGAAACAAATACTTAATTTTTTTTAACGCAATCTCATTCCATATTTTTGATGAATTAATTAACGTTATAGAAAAATTCGATTTATATTACCGGGATGTTAAATAATGATTTTAAGTCGTAGGATATTTTGTAAGTTGTTAGATAAAAGTGGTTTTTCGTTACTTTCTCAACTATTCTCAGGCCTTCAAGGCAAATATTGGACCGTTTATATTTAGAACGAACTATGCGAATAAATAAGCTGTTTTCGATATTTTCGGCACCTTTTTCTATCACTTTCCCAGCCGTTGGCAAGAAACGTAGCAAGGGAACATGTTATTTACGGTATTCTTGAAGTAATACCTAAACGTTATACTTGAAGCAAAAGGAGAGCAAGCGGTTTAATGACTGGCCCGGAATACATTAAATCGAAACTCAGCGCGCGCTCTGATCAACTCATTTTTTGCCGCCTGTTTACAATTAGCAGCCGATTGGAGGGGGACATTTAACCTATTTTCACCAAAAGATATTGAGAAATTTCATATTTGGTTAACCAGACTACCGGAGAAGGCTTAAGACGCAGAGGTGGTGAGCACAAATACACAAAAAAAAAGCAGTTGTCCTTTGCGCCATTCACTTTTAGTCGAAGCGTGATATCTACTGTTGTCGTCATTGGAAGATGTCGATTTGAAGCGAATGATCCGTCACAACAAATTTCCTCACCAAATTTTGATCATTGACCACTCTCTCTCTCTCCCCTACAATTGCGACACGCTTTCGTAACGCGTCGTCATCACGTGCAAATTTTTCCGGCCGAATAAGCCAACTGCCCACAGTCTTCGTTTCGTGCCATAGGCCTACCTGTTTGTTGCTGCTGCTTCAGCCATGGTTTCCCCCTGCCTACTACGACAGGCAGTACAAATATTATAAGGTCACCAGACGTGACTCCCGCCAGAGTGTATAAAACTGTTCGACTGGTTAGCGTCGACAATACTCCGTCTAGACATTTTCGATCGAAAAGAGCGACAACAATAATCATGAAGCGAAAGGTAAATGTCCAAATTATGCATTTTGTTCATTTTATTTAATGCGTTTGTTGCGTCACCCAGTAAATCTGTATCAATCGCTCATTAACAATCATTAATAATGACTAATGATCAAACTTTTTATATATAAAAATAGTTATCATTTCTGGTTAATATTATTATAGTTATTATTAACCTCATAATAAACCTTAATAATAATTATAATTAACCCAAATAACAATAATAATTATACTAAATACTAATAATAATAATAAGGTGGGTTACTTTATTTCATGTAAACTGAGTTTAAGATACAATTTATTGGATTATGACATCGCAGATTCCATGCTAACCTATTTATAGCAAGCAATCATAACTATTTATCTGATATATGGACTACAACCAAATACTCCAGAGGACAATGAAACAAAACAACGTAGATTCAGATATCTTCTTTATTTAAAGCAAAAGTTATTTTAGATTTCGACAAACGCTACAAATGATAGTAATTCGCTAAAGGTATTACAATTACAATTGGAAACCTATATGTTAATAATTTAACAAGTATAGGTGGAGACATTAGGTACCATAGTTAGGTGAATCATGTGCAACTATTTTTGTTACACGAGCAAATCAAAATACAAGTATGTGCTTTGGAATTGGAAATTATTTATTCGTTATACCGCAAAAGTATAGCTGAAATCATTTTAGATGACAATGACATTGAATCATTTTATGTTCATTGTACAGGTAGATATTTAATTATGCATCTACTGTATATACTCAGTATCTTATATTTAATTCCGGCTGGTGTTACTCTGCTCATTGTGATATGGTTAATTTTCACATCAGGTTTAAGATTGCGTGTTCTTATAATGTTTAAATCTTTAGAATGCCCAAGTACGAGTATAATGATGTTAACTCGACCTCGAATAGAAGTGCTCCATGGAAAAAGTTCGCGAAAGAATTCAGTTCGTTTTGTTTTATTACAGCTTGTTTTGCTCAACCCCGTAACACCTTCAGCACCTAATTAATGGCGATTCGTATGCAGAACATGGAGCAGTCGTAGCCTAATTTTGTAACACAAGTACTTGCTATCTGAAAACGGCGAAGCGATTACCTTTTTTTTAAAGGAGCTAAAATTGGGCAACCCACAGATTTCAAACGCTGCACCTAGAAATTATACGATTAAATAAACATCGGTAAATCGTAAATATAATCGGTAATACCGGTTATTGACGCGTCAAAATCGCAAAATAATTTACAAGGTCTGCAATTGGTGAATAAGAGTTTGTTTAGGAGAATTTGAAGTGGGAACCCGATTTGTTTTGTAAACGTAATGTTTTCTTAAAAAGATCAACTGAACAATTTTTGGGAGTTCTTGGGGGTACGGTGGATACAGTGAATATTTACTTCAATTTAGTGGTAAGACTTTGCAGGGTAAGCTTTTACCATTAAAATTTTGATGTTCTAGATCCTTTGAAAGTTTGTTTATGTATCAGAGAGTCAAAGATTGGAGTTTGCGGTGGGTAGTGTGGTTGGTTCATTTGATATGCAGTTCGATACTCTGTACTCATCTACTGGCACGGCCATTTGATTGTGATAATGAGCCAGGAATCATGGTAACTCTTTTTGCGGTTTTCCATCCGAAATCCGACAATTATTTTATGTAAAATTAGAAAAATGCCCGGCTTCATCCGAGATAATGTTGACAAAATTTAAAAATTGGGATTTTTAAAAATAAAAAGTGGAAAACTGAAGTATTTTCAAAAATGTTATTCAAAAATTTAAAAACCCAGTTATTAACCTTTCCCCCCACCCTCCAGCAAATACTTAAACCAGTGTCAATATGAAGGCGTTTGTCACTGACAGACGCAAATACACCATTTTCATTATCATAGTATTGCATGAGTTTCGAATTTCTACCTTTTCTCAACCGGCAGATCCTCTTGCTGATCCTGCTGGTCGCGGTGGCCGACTGCCAGCGCCCCCAGGTGGGTCAATTCCACCGGAGCGACGCCCAGGGCAACTTCCAGGTGAACTATGACGCCGGCGGTGGACACTACCTGACGGAGGACCGCTCCTTCGACGGCAGTCAACTTCTGGGCAACTACGCCTACAAGTCCCGAGATGGCGAGTCCGTGGGCGTGGCTTACGGCAGCGACGGAGCCGGATTCGTCATCAGCGCGCCCGGATACCTCTCCGGCACCGGCGGCCGTGCAGCATCGGGTGCCCGATCCAGCGCCTCCTCCTTCAGTGGCCAGGCTTCACCGGCCGTCCATCAAGACACCGGATCCCGTTTCAGGTACCAGGAGAGTGCTGCCCCCCTCGCCTCAAATCAACCCACCAATTGGGAGAGCGGATCCAATGTCGTCACGTCTCACTCTTCTCTTCCAGCCACTGAGATCGCCGCGCCGGCAGCGTCCTCTTTCGACGAACAACGGCTGCACCACCAACAAGAACAACAACTACAACATCAGCTACAGCTACAGTTTCAGCAACAGTTGCACCAGCAACAACAGGCTTTCAGCTCTGGGACGCAAGCCCCAACTAACCTAGCCGCCACTCAACCCGATATTCAAACCAACCAAGTAACCACCCAATTCGCCTCCACCCAACAAAACATCCACGACGCTTTCGTCCAACCCAATGTCCACCAATCCGCCCCCTTCACCTACTCCTTCGACACTTACAACTCTTTGTTCGGACTACAACAGCCAGCTCAATTCCAAAACCAATTCTTTCAAACTGCGACTCCAGCGCCACCACCGCAGCAGCAACACTTTTCCTATCAGCACCCGACGGTCGACCAACAGAATCCACTATTGGAGCAACTGCTGTCGGCTCTACGCGCCCAGCAGTTAGCAAACGCGCCCCCGCCACCACCGCCGCGTCCGGCTCCAGTGGTGCCAGCACCACTGAGTTTCCCAGCCAGCCCGGTAGTGGCGCCACCTGTTTTACCTGTTGCGCCTGTACCCCTCTCGGTCAATCAGATTAGGCCGGTGGCCAACCTGCTGTATCTTACCAGCAGACCTTCAGCGCAATTACTGGCCCCGACCCTGGTCAGTTACGCGTTCAGTTCCCCGGGTACTGACGCAGTTCCGTTTCAGTTTAGATTTCCGACAAACCCCGTGTTATTTTAGAAAAAGCAACACGCAACCCAAATAATATGGACTCGATACTAATTCATCATGCTTGGGAAATTAGTTGATAATTTAATTAATTTTATTCGACCATTTTTTTTTTAAATAGATTATTAATTTGTTGAGCGAGGCATTTTGAAGGCTACCCTAAAATCACGTGCGGGTCATTATTTAACTTTGCATTAATAATTAGTAACGTGGTTTGCTATATTTATTTAATTTTCATGAATTATGATTCGGTTCATTCAAAGATAATTAAGGCACTTCCTTAACATTCGAATATTTTGTTAATGGCTAATTTAATTTGATTTATGATGAAACTATTATCGTGTCCATATACCGGGGATTATTTAGGAAATCTCCTATGTTTGGCTCCCGTTTAGCGATAATCAGCCCCCTAAACCAAGAAAAACTCTGACTCGTTTAACCACACGACTGACATGGGAATTGGAATTTGGCTAGTGTTAAACATTCTGAGTGATTTTGTGCCAACGGTTATTTTCAACTCAAACAATTAGTTGCGTTGAAAAATGCTTAATGCAATTTGTTTCTGCGGACACTGTATGGTGGAACACAGTATACTTGGTTATCGCTGAACGGGGTCCTCCTAATTGTACATAAACACACATTTTTTAATCTCAAATATTTAAAACAGATACGCAGTAATTAATCTATTTTTGAGATGAGAGCGGGTATATTTTTGCAAAATAATTTTGGAGTCGCTGAACTATTACTACACAATCGCACACATTCTACGCAATTGATTTTAAATTCAAAAGTTTGAGACACAAAAAATACTTTTCACAAAACTTGTATATCACTTTGTTTTTTGTTAGTTCATCGGCTATATACATTTTATAAACAATCCAAAACCTGTGTCACTTGTTATTATGGTATGTCTCTAGCGATTCGTTGTTGGCTTTGTGGTTAACTGCTGGCAATTGAAAAAAATCATATAGTGTATTGCTATATTATGTGTAACTGAAATTTACAATTCCTCAGATACAAATCTATTATCTAGTCACGTAAGTAAAGGTCAATCTGTGTGTGACCTGAAAAGTTGTCTTATCCCAAAAGGCAATATTTTCTATATCCTAATGGAATTGTAAACATGCATTAATTTTACATGTATTGTTTAATAAGATGTTTACAAACTGTCATTTTTGTTTTGCTTTGATTGTTTTCGAAATACTAAATTTTGAAAGGATTGGTTTTGTAAAAATGAGCACTTTGAACAAAGTATGTTGTATTTTTAAATTTACAATTTTTTAACTTTGAAAATAGTCAGTGGTTGGACAAATAAAACTTATTCAGCGCAAACTTGGTTTTTGTGCATCGTTATGTGATTATAAAATATTATGTGGCTTAGATGAAAATTTCTGAAATTATGAAAACAAGACTCAGTAACGATTACACCATTAAACTGGAAAATCGTGCTTCAGCAAAATATTAACTTTATTATAAACTATTCACTTTACAAGGCAGGCACTTGAAACGGTAGTTGTTAAAAACTCACCAACTTAAAAACAAAAAATAAACAAGCAAAATCTAGGTGTAAAGTGAATAATTGTGACGCTTGAATACATTTTTTGTAGATTTCCTCAAACCACAAGCTCATTTGGCAGTATTTTACGCTTTATTAAAGCGATGTTATTTATGGGGTTTGTCATATCTGCCTTACATATCTGTCTGTTTAGAATTTAGTTCTGCTTCGACAAATGCGTGGATAAAATATAAAATCTTCGGAAAAATTGTATTTCATAGGACAAATGATATTCAATCTCACTTTAGTGAATTTTTAAGGAAACGCGGATGAACATTCATATTTGGATAAAATGGTAATCCGTAGTTAGCTTGATCAACAATACAATTTTGTTAACCATTGCAAAAACTTAAAATTTAAGACTAATGCTTAAAAAGTTTAAATATTTCAATGCAGTTGCTAATTTCTAAAGGGTCCATGAATTATTTAACTAACTAAATTTAATTAACTAACTAAAGCATGCAGTAAACATCAAATCATTTTAGCCTTGATTGCTATTGATAACCTTGCATATGAAGTACGTGTATAAATTTATTGGCAGTCGTTTAGGGAGGGAGGGTATGAAGCATATTTACAATGGAATTAGTAGAAATGTTTTTCGCATCATCGGCGATTATTATTATTATAATATGATGCTATCGGCAGTAATCGCCATTATAAGGCACATATGAAAATGCGAAGTATGAAATTAACCATCTGACAAAAACAATTGATTTTGATGTGTTTTGATATCATTGTACCACAAGCATCGTCCCACTTTAATTTCTTTCATTGAGATGCATAGAAAATGCTGTAACTATGAACTATGAACAAAATTTTGAAAAACTATGATCAGCATTTTCGCGATTTTAAAATTAACGTAAGGGAAATGGGAACTCTTTTAGTTACGAATTTATGTCTTAACGATTATGAATTTTATATCGATACTGAATTTCACAAAATTTTTTGCTTCTAGTAAAATTTGTTGGAACTCAATATTGCGTGCTTACGTCCGGATTTCGTAGAAAATAAAATATTTTGCAAAACCCCCATTCTCGGCAGTTGTGTTATAAGGGCAGTAACAATGATTAGACTTTCAAATCTCCCAGTCTGGTTTAACGATATCGGCCACCATGGATGGACTTCTGCTTGTAGGCCTGACCAGACGCCGCCGATCGTCCACTGGAGTAGGCACCTGCCGCAGGTGCGAAGGCCGCAGCTCCGGCACCTCCGGCAGTGTAGGTCGTACCGCCGCCGGAACTGTAGCTGGCCGAGGAACCGGATCCACCGGACTCCACCTGCTTCTCATCCAAGATGTGGAATCCGCTGTCGTCCGCCTGGTAGACCAACTGCTTCTGAGCGCCATCTGGCGTGTTTACGGTGTAAGAACCTCGGACAACGCCGGCCGCGTCTTGGGACTCTTGGCGGCTCTGGGATCCCGTGTTGTAGGTGAAGGCGAACGGTTTGGGGGATTCGCCACCAGCGCCGGTGTAGGCGCCGGAGTCGTAGGAACCGGCGCCACCGCTGCTGCGACCGGTTTGGTACGCCTTGTGGCCGCCGCCGGTGCCGGAATAGGCTCCCTGGAATGCAGCTCCGCCTATTGTAGAAAAATAAAAATAAATTAAATAAAAATAAAATTAGTACCGACAGGGCTACGACGAGCACTACACAATAACAATCCTGCGGAAGGTGCGTTAAGCTTTCGGCAATACCTTCCGTATTACGCCTTCCTTCGTTCTCTAAAGTCAAATGTGCCCCAAACTCATTCAAATATATTGAGCACGCCTAAAGCAAAACTGCTCTATTCGATCATCAGGTCCACAAACTCTAACCTGAGAAAGCTTGTTGACCACCAAAGGCGGACGCCGTTCGTCCACTCTGGAGTCCACTGTCCACGGAGGAATAGGAGTCGCCACCCGCTCGGTTATAGGCTTGCTTGGTGGCGGCGACGACAGCAGCGCCCTCGTTGGTTCCGGCAGCCGGGACACCGTCGTCCGTGCGTGGGAGGTGATCGCCGGAGGCTAAGAACCCATTCTCACCTGCCGTGTAACCGACCGTGCGCTGAACTCTGGAATCAGATACGGTAAAACCAGATCAAATTAATATGAAATGAATGGATAAATAGTTGAGAGAATGAATGTTCGTAGGAGCTGTTGTCGAGAATAAACTATAATGATGGAAGTGTCTTCGACCAGTGAAGAACGAAAAAACAGCAACTTCTGTGATAATGTTTTATTTTATCATAGATTTTTTTATATTACAAATCACGGTGGTATGAGTTGTATGATATTATTTGCAAAAGCTTAGATGGATAACATGTTTACAAATAGTGTGACTCTCTCCGTGGGTCACGCGAATCGTCGTTTGTCCGAACAGCCGTTTTCGCCTAGGTGCATCGTCTCAGGACCCACAGAAATTGTGAGGAGTGGGCTCTACC
>JAUJYS010004246.1:0-12175 GCA_033995665.1 Melogona broelemanni | reverse complement strand
ATCCCTCTTCCCTCCCCTTCCCTGCCCCTCACATAATCTCTATAGAGATTCGAGGGTGCAGTAATCCTGTAGTGCACCAGGCGCTACGGTGATTTAAAAAAAAAAAAAAAAAAAAAAAAATATATATATATTTTTTAAATTCGTACAGCGCCTTCCTTACTTTACATTGATGTGCAGCTTGCTTATAATATTTTTAGGAGGGGGGGGGGGTCAAATGAAACGCAAGGAAAATGGTTGACAATAATCAGTACCTGACCATACCGGTATAACATTGACTTTTCAGGTGCTTCACGTTTTGGAATTTCAGGTGATGGTGAAGCTGCCTTTTTTAAGCGACTTTGATACCAATTACTGCTACTGCAACTTGTTGGTCTCACCTTTTTTTACTTCATCCGGCGCTGTTTATCCTGCCCCCGTCTCTCGTGGTCCTGAGCATTACATTTTTTTGGTCATTCTACGCCGGATGTAGACTTTTGCAGGGGCTGTGCTCGCTCTATTGTTTAAGCAGGATATTATAATCGTTATTAATTTCGGGAGAGAGAGAGAGAGTGAGAGAAGGGGTGATCGTCGCCGTCAATCATTAGCGGTGTGTAGGGGGCTACCAAGAAATAGACTCCAGTAGAGGCATTATTTAAAACGAATAATGTAAAAGCATGGCTGAATAAAGATTGTATTAATGAAATTAAAAAGCATCACATATTGCCATAATAGCAACGTGAGGAAGCACTATCTTTAGTTTCAGCCTACACTTCCATTAGGGAGTCCAGAGCTTAGGGATGGATCCTGCAAGATCCCTTCCCATCCCTTTCCCTCACATATTTAGATTTAGATTTAGATGAGGTAATTGCCGCGCCGTAGCATTCTGGCAATATGTTTGAAGGTAATATATATATATCTCCATAGAGACACAATGGTGCAGTAATCCTGTAGTGCACGAGGCACTACGGTGATTAAAAAAAAAGTGTTGAATTCCATATTCTCTGACATGTCGTTGATGATAAAATAAAATTATAAATAAGTAAAAATTGTGTTAAAGAGATTAAAAAGCATATCAATTCGACAGGTAAAGATAAAATTTTATTGAATTATTTTAAACACTTTTAGTTTATATTTCGTACAATTACTGGTTTAATGCTACTCTTTAATTTCGTTACAGAAGTAAATAAAAGCCGCTGTGTAAAAAAATGCAATACTTTCAATTTTGCCTATGTAATGTAATAACCGTATTCTCTATTTCTTTGCGTTTCAGGTGTTCCCTGTTCAGGTGAACCACCCCCGAAGCCAACCATGGCCAGCAGCAAGGCGGAGACCAGCCTGCTCCTGCCGCGACCCCGACAGCGCCCCCTGCCGGCCGAGGAGTACGTCCTGGACGAACGTGTGCTGGGCGGCGGCGGCGGTGGTCCACGGGTGGTGGGACCGTCTGCCCAGGGCGCACCACCCCGCCATCATCATCACCACCACCAGCAGCAAGCCAACCGTCAGCAGCGCCGCTCAGCGGCCGAACTACGAACCGTGTCCATCATCGACACCCTCAGTGAACTGGTGCAGGCGGGCGGACCTAGAGGCGCACGTGGCCATCCGGGTGGGCATCACCACCATCCGGGGGACTGCGACGGACAGTGTCGGCCACCGCCACCGCCACCACCCACCACCGGACGATTGCAGCGCCTTCCCACGGAGACGGTCGTGACCAATCCGGTGATGCTTCCTCCGGGTGGACTCAATACCGTCACAGCCGGTGGGGCTGCCACGGTGGATAGGCGCTGGAGTCGTGGGGCGCGTTGCGAAAGCGAGGCGGTGCCGCGGTCGGTGGCGGCGAACTACGCGGGCGGTGGGGGTGGTAGGAGGGGGATGAGCGTGACGTGTGGCCCCGGGGGCCGCGATTCCAATCATTTTATGCTGTCCACGTTGCAGAGCAAGGGACGGACGCCGGATTGGATAGCCGGGATTTTTAGCATCGCCAGGCGGGGAAATCTGCATCGTTTGGTGAGTAGTGCGAACGGTTGTGGTAGAAAACGTCAAAGATGAAAAGCGACAACTGCGAAAGACGTCAAAGATGGTAACAACAGAAATAGAAATGGACGCCAGGAAATTCTACTCATTTACTGACAATAGTTTTCCTGTTCTTGATGCTGTTCATCTTTGCCGTTTATCGTAGTTGACGTTTTGAATCGTTGGCTGGTATCTTAATATTACCGTTTTACTTATTTGCCGCTTTACGAAATTGACGTCTGCGGTTTTCGTATTTGACGCTTTTAACGGATGACAGTCAGGATATATTTTACTTTTATTGCCAATGTTTGCTAAAAAAAAATCAATGCGATTCTCAGACATTTGCAAATAACTCTTAAGTCTGGAAGTAATTTTGTTGAGAGTAAATTTATTGGAAACTTGGCAAGTAATTTATGTAATGTGTTTAAACGTTGCTTTGGCTTAGCGCAGTAGGCAATCGAGCACCACCTCGTGCTTTGTTGCTCATCAAATTAATCAATGTCCGGCCATTGTTCAGCTGGCCAACTACTGGGCAGTCAATGAACGGAAATGGGTGGGAGGGGGACATGATTTTAGTGACCACAATTTTAGAAATTGCCCGCTCGAACCAAGTGTAAGCTTGAAGAGAAATATGCGTGTCTTTCTGGCCGGTGAGCAGAGGGGTTCTTCGCTTCCCGGGGAAAAAACCGGTATAGTAAAAGTATGGTAACGGCCGGACATGTCAGGGCCAGCATCAACCAGGTAGCCTCGCCCTGCGCACAGATGGTATCCGAATTTGACATTTAATGGGACAGTTTCATTTGAAATCGTGCGTAAAATCTCCAGACTTGCAAAATACAGGTGCCGTACTTGTTTCTTGGTTGTCTTGTACGTCAGTTTAGAAAGATAGTTAGTGTCGAAGACAAATTGCTGTTCTACAATGTGGAATTTTGTAAGAGTCAGCAAAAAATTGTTATTTATAAATTTTTGTATCAGTAAAAAATAGAGATTACCGAATTTTAATACAAACAAAAAAATGTATTTTGCATCCTCGAATTATTTTATCATTCACGTACCTCATTGCCCCCGAACGATCCTCGCTTTCAATTGTGTTTACTCACATATATAAAAAAAAATACTGCAGTTGGTCCGAATGAATGAGGTGACAACCCTCCCTCCTCCCCTCTCGGACCACCAACTAAACGCTCATCGTAAATCCCAATAATGGGCGAAAGAGGGGTGGTGGGGGAATCAGTATATTTTCATGTCCAAAAAATGGCAGCCAGCGACTCCCCTGTGGGCCTGGCTTCTTGGGTGGCCCCTGACCTTTTTTAATGCGGCAGCAGCCAGTGAACACACACTCAAACGCATCACGCGTGCCACCATCACCGCCACACGGAGCTAACGAATAATCGACGTCATCGATAAATTTGAACTGAGACGCGAGACAACACCACTGCTGCGAGGGTTCGAATTAATGGTCGAACAGTTCCCCCTTCACCCCCACACGCACTCTTGCACGGTACAAACCTTTTAACTCCTGGATGAATGGGTGGTTATCATTATTAACTACAGAACTCTCGCAGACACCAATCACTAGCCTCTGCTTAACAGTAGATACCATCTTCAAAGAATTTTTTCAAAAGTTAATTTACCAATGAGTTGTTCTGCAATTTTCATTTTAGACTTTTCTACAAACCGACACAAGGTTCCTGCCGTGCTCGCCTGGAAAATTACACAAAACAACACAAACAAAGTTAGACAAACAACAGGTCAAACATGAGTTATCGCGCTAGGAGAAATTAAATTTTCTTCGCAAATCATACATTTCGGAAAGTTAGGGAAATCAACAATGTTGACAACAAAGCTGAAGGAAATTTTGACAATGGTCAGGGAATATTTCGATTTCGGTCGATGAAAGTGAGGGATATTTGGGATTTCAGACAAGGAAAAGTCAGGGAAACTGAATTTCAGTTTTCAGTATGAACCCAGCAAATACCTTACTGTACAATTTTACATAAATATTGTTACCATCATTGAGATCTTATTAAATCCAGTCTAACAAACAAGGCCTACTGTTGATCTGTTAGCGAGGTTTCTGTAAAAAATAAAATCAAAGTTTGTTCTTCGGTTTGTTGCCAATCCTGTTTCCAATCGCTGGTTCGATTATTCGAACCTCGGGTGTACTGGGGAACATGTTCCATTAATAATGAATGTTGTTGTTTTGTGTTCCTCCGACAGAGTCACGCGCTGACCGACATGGACGCCACCCTGATCCGTAACCTATCCGACCACCGCGGCAACAATCTGTTTCACGTGTGCTGCTGTTACGGCCACCTGGACTGTCTGCAGTGGCTGTTGCAGCGCGGACGACAATGCGAGGACGCCATCTTGGACGAGAACAAGTACGAGCTCACGCCGCTCGTCTGCGCCGTCAAGGTAAGGAAAACTCTTATTTTAATACCTGTGCTCAACCGCTTTCATGCCTGCAAATATGCACGGTATTATGTGATATTGTAACACGGTATAATATAATATGTCTGCGCAGTTTCCCTGGAATTGAACCAAACTGTAGAACAGACGAAGTTTGATTTTTTTTATAATTTTTGCCGCACTTTTAATTTTTGAATGTTCTTTGTGGAACACTGCGGTTGGACTGCGGACACTTGCGGTTTTGAGTCAAGAATTGATAAAAGTGAATTGTTATCTTGCGTATGATTTAATCAATTATCTAATAGTATACGACGCCTGGAACAATCAATTTAAAACAAAAACTAACGCAAACGAAATAAGACGTCTTTAAATTTTTAAGTTGTCAATTTTACTGCCTATAAAATTGCCAGTGAAAATCTGATTGAAAATGAAAATGCCACATTCGATTCGATTGTTGTACAACAACTCTCAACTCTCTTGACGATCCCATTTTAAACGTGTATTTCGTTTTGTTTTTCGTATGAATTTCTAGTATGGCAAATTGCCGTGCGTGGAGTGGCTGATCGGCAACAGCAAGGCCCGGAGTCAGTTGGCCCCGAACAACGGCAGTAGACCTCTGCTGCACTGGGCCGCCAAATACGGACAGGTAAGAATTGCATTCACCTCATCTCCTTCTCTCAAAACTGCGACCAACTGTACAAAGCAAAAAAATTGAGAAAAATCAATTTCAAACATTTTCTTAAAAAATAAATATCAGACATTGCCTGAGCAACACGAGGGGTACAAAATCTCCTACAGTAAGGAGAATTTTCCCGCTAGAAGAAAGTGGATACGAATATCCCCTTCCTCAGAAACAAATCCTGCGTACTTCATTTTGAATTTATTTTGTTGAACAAAATTGTCTATTTAATTTTTCTTAAAAATCAATATTATCATCCAGAAAACATTCTGTGTGTAAAATGTAGGGAAGATTCTAGCAAGGAGAGTGTCTGCACTGTTAGGTAGGAACGAAATAGAAAAGTTCCGTTCCTAGGAACTGGTTCCTTTTTTGAGAAAATTAGGAACGCCTAGGTTCCTTCAATTTTGTCCTTTAATTTGTAACCGGTTCCTTTTGAAAAGGAACGAACCCAACACTGGATGATTGAAACGAAGCATGCACGTAAAAAGTGAATGCGTATTGTTTGTTGGGCACCCTGTACACATTCTTGTTGCTCGGCGGTGCGGTGGTTGGTGGGGTTTGATGGTGGTGTACAGCCCCCTGTGTATCCCCGTGGGCCGATGATCGGCGCGCGCGAGACCAGAGGAATGCCGAGTATTTTTTTTGTGGCTGCCACCGATTTCATTTTTCCGCCGGCCACGGCATCCCGCGTGCCACACAACCAACCAACCACTCTCTTGTCTTGCCCTCTCTCTCTCTCTCTCTTTCTTAAGACTCGGCAAAACGTGGCTTCTTACTGCTGATGGAGAGTGAGTGGCTTTTGGTGGTGGTGTGTGTCCCCCTATGCGTGTGTGCGTGGATGCCAAGCTTGTCTCAAAATCAACCCGGCTGCGCGACAAGGGTTATCAGCGCTTGAATCGGAATTCCAACATAAACGGCGTTTAAAGAGTCCTCAAGGATTATTTAAATAAATTGGAGTAATTCGGCATTTTACTTTACTTTTTATTACAGTTACATTTGACCATTTTCAGTCATTTTTTCACCACATCAACTATCTCTGTAAACAAATCCAAACATTTTGACCGGCGAAACTTTGAATGAAATTGCTTTGCTAGTGAATATGATTAGAAACATAAAAAATATATAGAAATTATATAAAAACACATCCGACCACAAGCATGGTCCTTTGTATTTGTGCCAAAATACAATTGTTAATTCGTCGTTGTTCGTAATATAGAAAAAAAAATTATAGACGCAACCGACCACAAGCATGGACCTTAACATCAATTATGCCTGACACTGGGCGCTCCGAGAGTGAAACAACGATTAGAGATTTTGGATTTATTTCTTTGCTCCGTGTCCGTGCTTGGCTCAAACCTGAGTGCAACAGCGTGTCCGCTCTCATAGCCCCTCAACTTCCCACCCCTCACCCTCCCATTTAACCCCCACGCCATCTGCCTTTTAGTTAACCTGGTAAGACGTTGCTATTGTCTTGACTTGTTGGTCATGTGTTTGTCACAAGGAGCAATTAACCCGCCGACCCCTCTCCACTTCACTCACATTCCGAAGAATACGATTTGAAAAGGGGGATTGAGGGGGTGTTTGTGGGGAGTGCCAGTGACCATCTGGCGGCCCTCGGGGCCACACCCGGCCGCACCTGGCCATCCATGCATGACCACTCACCATTTTTCGTGTTCACGAAATAGAATATCATCGTTCTTGTTTGAACCCACGCCCAAGTTGTTACGTTTCCGCTTCATTCAGAACGTGGTAAATTTTGGCAACATTTCTGGTTGTCAGTTATCAAAATTGTCTTTATTTTTAAGTTGTTTGCCAAGAAATTATTTACCTCTCATGGCAACATTTTCTCAGAAACTCTCGTTCCACGGTCCCCGAATGTGTTGCTGTTCCTGATTTATTTTAAGTTGGCAATCACTGAAAGCATTTTATACTCCTATTCGATGTCTAAAGCTAAAATAACCGTTCAAAATATAATTTGGATAAATAAGTTATTATGCGAGTTTTCTTAGCTATAAATTTGTTGGTTTCTTTTTTTTTTTTCTCCTTGAAAAAAAAATATTTTTGATTTTATGAATTGAAAAAGTAGTGGTTGAAAAAGATAAACGATAATTGTTGGTTAGATATCGTTAAAAACAGGTTTTAGGCTTGTTTCGCAATTTCATTTTTGCTCAGTGAGTGTCAAAAATATGAAAATTTAAATCAAGAAAACAATCACAAGAAAAGAAAATTATATTCTAAATTAATGTTCACAAAGCTGTACAACTTGAAGTAGTCAAAAAAGAAAAAGCACAAAAAATGAACCATGGGCCCGTCCGGGAATTGAACCCGGGGCCTCTCGCACCCGAAGCGAGAATCATACCGCTAGACCAACGGGCCAAGTTGTTCAGTGGCTGCTTAACAAGCGCTGTTCTACAGGTGGTGCTCTGCAATCGTCCACTGTGCGCGCCACTTGTCGTTGCCAGCAACCGCCGCTAGCAGACAACGCTGTCGCAACCAAGAGAAACGATAACATGAAATTCTTGTGCTGGCATTCACAGGTTGTTCTTGCAGATTGGTACGCCAAAATCTGGTAGTAAATGACTTTTCTTTTAACTCTTCGAATACTATGCAAATAGTTAAGTTATTTGCAATCGCAAGATGGTGATAAGATTTTCGATGCGACGGTTCCCTGCGCTGGCTCCAGTTTATTAAATTCTGGGAGGCCGGGATACTGGTGAAAACGTGCCCTTCAGGCACTGTCGAAGCAAAATGAGGGGAACATTATCTCCGCTAGTGATATTTACTGCACAAATTGGCACTATTATATATATATATATTTTAAAATCTGGTTTTATTTTATTGGAAGTCATCAAACGACCCCGCTTATACCCCACCATATCGCATTCCATCCTTTCTGCAGGCGATAGCAAATTTATAGGGTCGCGACCCCGTCCTGGGGTTACGGAGAGCATGCTGCTCACCCTACTTGATATTCATATCGTGCAGACCTATCAATATCCCCTCTCCCTCCCCTCGTCATCTTCCATTAGACCATCAGGATTTACTGTTTGTTGGCCAGGAATGTGACTCCCGGGCGCACCGCTTTCTATCCCGAGAGGAGTACACAAAACGAAAGTACGAATCGAGTTTCGCGCGCGAGCAGATTTTTCCTTCCCTCCCCCCCTCCCTTCTTCCTCTATGGGGTGGTTTGTGGGGGGGGGGAGAGACGGTAGGGAAGAAGGGGGTGATCTTGTGGCATGCAAATCTGGTTGGAATGTGTAATGTACGTTCGGAGGCGCCTCTTCTGTGGGTCACCTTCCCTGCAACCTCACCACTGATGTGTGTGTACTCTAGAGAAGGAAGAGCGGTTGGTGGAGTTTTCGCTGTTTTTTTTTTCCTTCTTGGATCGGTATTCGGCGGCAGATATCTGTTGCTGGTTCCTCCTGCAGACGGGCCCCTGTCATACTGAATGTGCAGGCCACCTTCAAATTTTTGAAGTGTGATATGGACGTATGATACGTCCATGCTCGTGGGTACGAGTGTAGAATCGGAAATCTTGATGAAACGGAAGTGCGTCATTGTTTAGCGACAAATTCCAGCAAACAAAAATAAACACTCCAAAAAATAAATATACAGTAGAAGAGAATGAAAAGCAAGTGACAATTTAAAGGGACGGGAGATTGGACTTTTAGGGTAATAACGAATGTCCTGGAATGCTTAAAAAGATCCGTGTAGTGACCTTCAGCCCTATATTTGTTAAATCTGGGAAAAAATGTATCGACGATTGAACAGTTTAAATTTTGAATAAATGAGATAGAAAATTAATTAAGCTATCACACGAAAACATTCAAGGAAAATAAATTGAACATTTTTTACTGACTTCGGTCTACAGCTGCTCGTCTCTGCAGGCCGGAAGCACCTCAAAACGAAATATCCACAACTTGGAAATGCCCGCCCATGTTTTAGATCTGAAGGCTGTGTTTGTGGGATGATCGGTGTTGGCTAAACGTTTGTTTTCACCTATGTATTACGAGCCGTGACTGATTGCACGTGTAGAGCAGTAACAGGCTAAATACACCAGCAGGCGAAGGAATGGCCATTTTCACGCGCGCGGACACCATTGCCACATACGCCATTGCGAATTCTTGTGTCCACCACCGCTTCGCTTCGTATACGTTCCGCCTAGTCGCACCGCCACCCCACCAACTCTCTCGATTAAAAAGTGGTTTTCAATGATGCAGGCTTTTTTTCTTCATCCTTTCTTGTGTTGATAGGTGCGCGCGGAGAGGCAAATCAGGTGCGCGCGCAGTCCGTGCGCTTTTCGGCGGTGCTGCTGCTGATGGTGGGGTTGGACAGGAAAAAGGGTGCGCGTGGTGGTCAATGAGGAATTAAGATAGAAAGTCTAGAGTGCAGTCCTAGTCGTATCTTTTTTGCTGGTTTGTCTGTTGTTAGAAAGGAGTCTGTTTTTTTTTTAATTTGTCAAGAGGCCTTATCCAGTGTTGGGTAGGAACCGAGCGGAAAAGTTCCGTTCTTAGGAGCCTACTTAAGAACGTCTAGATTCCTTTTATTTCTGTAGGAACTGGAACGGGAACTGGTTCCTTGTTTTGAGGAACTGGGACAGGGGTTCCTTTTCTGCGTAAATACTTAATTTTGTCATAACCTTCAATTTTCAGCCAGTACAATTTTACAACATGGAATAGAAATTTAGATTGTGGTTTGTGTCCGCAAAATCGGCATATGTCCATTTTTAGTTGTCGCAAATGTCCGCAAAATGTCTCGGGTCGGGAATTGAACCCGAGATCACGGACATCGTCGGCGAACACGCGAACCATTGGTCTCTCGGATCTTTTGAGTTTTTTGTTTTTTTAATTCACCGTAGCGCCTAGTGCACTACAGGAATACTGCACCCTCGTGTCTCTATGTGAGGGGCAGGGAAGGGAAGGAAAGAGGGATGCAGCTGGGATAGCCAGGCTGCAGGATCCACCCCTAAGCTCTGAACTCCCTAATGGAAGCTCAGGGGTGACGCCAGTACCCCAGGCTAACGAATAAACGAAAGCCTGCGCCGGGAATCGAATCTGGGACCGTTGGCTTCGTAGCATGTCCCCATACCCACTGAGCCATCGGTTCGTACGAGTTCGTTGATGGTGGGGGATGGATAGTTAAAGGAGATCTCTTCCTCCAAAAAAAAAAAAAAGATAAATAAAGCCACCTGCACATACACTCTTATTCAAATTTGCTGACGCGCGTGACTCCTACTGCCAACACACACACACACGGCAACGATCACTCTCATTTGCATAAACGAGAGCGCGCATTCGGTAGCATCCCTCCATTTTAAGCCCCCATCCCCTTTTCCACCCCCACCCCCACCCGTTTCTTCGGAATGCGAAAGGCGACCAGTGGTTGAATGTTGCCCATACACCTAGTTTGACGTCTTGAAATGGTCACCACCCCCCATGAATGTGTGTGCAAGAAACGAACTGAGATTGCAAATGCTCTGCTGGGAGGTGGCACTGGTGGGTTGTCCACAGCTTCCTTGTTCCTCCGAAACGGGTCCTTTTGATGGTGACGGTGTCAGAGGTAGGAAAAAAAAGCTGTTCAGCGTCCAGTCATCCGTCTAATAAAACGTTTTGATCCGTTAAAATTGTCCTGATAAAAATTGTGTCAATATAAAGGGGGACCAGTTTTGTTATGGGGAATGCGTGATAAAACTGGTCCGTCTTCCGATGTGCATGCTTGGGTTAATATTTTGATCGGTCGGGGCGAAAAGTCGATGGCTAGATTAAATAGTTGAGAGTTGCTCAGTAGATGGTTTGTAAAGGGTGCTGCTTTATGCGTTCTAGATGCTATAGAATTTTGTTATTTCCTTCCACCAATTTTTCGAGCTATCCCTCCTAGTTCAAATACTGACATCGTGATCTTATGGTGGTGTAATGGTGAGCGTTCTCTCCTACTATAAACTCCCACTTATCTAAATTTAAATCTTATCGTTCGTTCGTCGTAATTCGTTCGGAACACCATACAGCCGACAACTAATGAATGTATTTTTGTTTATTCTACGTCTTTTGTCTTAGCCAAAAGATAAGCAATTGATATATTGAACTGATTGAACAAAATAAATCAGTATAGTTAAACATTTAACCAGATAAACATTTACGCATAGTGCGATCCTATAAAATTTTATTATAATTGCTCGATCAACATAAACATTAATTTCCAATTTCATTATTTCGATGTGATTGTTTTAATTGGGTTGATGAACCTGACCAGAGACCAGGGAGTTCAAACCTTGTCCGATTGATCGACACCTCTCATATTTAATGTTATTACATTTTTTCCCTTTGTTCGTTTAGGAGGTGATCCTCAAGTGGTTGGCCGCCTACATGGAGAACAACGGCATGGACGTGAACGTCCGCGACGGCTACGGCAACACGTCGCTCCACCTAGCGGCCAAACACGGTCACTCGGTCAGCATCAAGGCCTTGGTCAGTCACTGCTGCGACGTTTGCCTGCGCAACGACCTGGGCCACAAGGCCAGCGACTACGCCGCCCTCTACAGTCAGACGGCCTGCTCCGAGTACCTGCTCAGTCTGGAGGCGTGTCTCCTGCTGTCGGCCGACGTGGCCTCCCTGGACACGGAGCTGGGTAGCGCGCGGGTGGAGATGGCCGATATGAAGACGCAGTTTAAGGACGTGTTGACCTGCTCTAAGAAGCTGGTGAAGGAGCGTGAGGAGTTGTCGCATCATCTGGCGCGGCTGCAGGACGGGATCGTGCATCTGAATAGCGTTATTATTACGGAGATTCAGAGCCTGTGTCAGGAGAATAAGAGGTTGAGGGAGAAGTTTGCTGATCCGGAGATCAGGCACGATACTAATTCACAGTAAGTAAATTCGATCCCGTTTCGTGATTCAAATGGCATATTTCCTCTATTTTTTTGGTTCGGTTTTGTGACAGTAATTCCTGTTGACTTTCGATCTATTGAGACGAAAAATTCAGCGAACTATTAAGGCGGTATTTCACGCGGCGAATGCAGCTAAAGCGCGCAAATTGCAGCAAGAGTACAGCAACTAGGCGGCACTGCACGTGAGCTGCGAATGCATTCGCGGCGAATAG
>JAUJYS010004245.1:0-12175 GCA_033995665.1 Melogona broelemanni | reverse complement strand
GATCAATTTTCAATTGAAACGTGTTTTTTAGGAAAAGTGTGCTTTTAGAGAATGAAGGTTATTTGAACAAGGAACGCAGTAACCAGAAAAGGAACCCCCGTTCCAGTTCCTCAAAAAAAGGAACCAGTTCCCCTTTCCAGTTCCTACATAAATAAAAGGAACCTAGGCGTTCCTCAAAAAAGGAACCGGTTCCTAGGAACGGGAATTTTCCGTTCCGTTCCTACCCAGCACTGACAACTGTATGTATTACGGATAAGCGAACGTGATATGGAAAATGTTGTACATAGCTGGGGATGACGTTGGACGCTCATTAAAAAATACAACTAGCGCCAGCCTTAATTAAGCTTGTGGCCCTCTTAACTATCAAGCCTTACATGGATTGACTTTTTCCTAGCCCAATATTTTCTCATGTGGCGGTATGTGCCCTGGGACATGATTCATGTTGGGAGCGATGTCATATTCTAGCTGCTCCAGCTGTCCTTCCCTCACTTTCCTCTCACGCGGACACATTTCTTGACCCCTACCGGCGATGCATATTCTTCTTTTCGTCTTTTTTTGTGTTATTGTAAATTTTGAACCCCATATTGGAGATGTTATTGGCATTTCTGTCACACTTTCCTCCCCCCTTTTACCCGCTGCGATCGCAGTATGCTATTGTATCTACACAGATGTACCGGTATGTTTGTGGGTGGACTTTTACACCTATACAGAATTTTTTTTTTGTTTCTCTATCTTGATATTATTGATTTTTCTACTCCGTATAACCCGCACTTTTTTTTTTCGCTACCTCGTCTTACGCTTTTATTTTTATTAAATTGAATATTAAATAATAATTAAAAATAATAAATAAAAAATATAATAAAAAAATAGTCGTATTATAATTAAGATAATGGAGATCGTGAAACATAAAATTGTATTCCAAATTCAGTTTAGCAAATTGATACAACACATAAAAAACCTGGAGCAGACTTTGTTGTATTTCCCCAAAGTGTGCCGACAATGGAACGACCTTACGGAGGCTCAAGTACAGAGCCTCGTGAAGGAGATTATCCTGATTGATGTGCAAAACTGGTCCTGTTGACCCTCGCCATAGCCCCCCCCTTAAAAGGTACTGCTCGCGGGTAAACATTGTAATTGTAAAACGTTTTCATTTTCATTAATCAGATAGCCATAGGAATTGTTGCCCAATAGCATTTAATTTGACTTCAATATTTACAAAATAGGTTTATTAACTAAAAATTTCAATATACATCAGTCTCTCTGTTACACTTGCGACTTTTCTTGCCCACAGACTCCTTTTGTAACTCTCCCATAGCCAGAATTTCCAACTGTGTGGAAATCCATCGAGACTGTGCTACCAGGATTGCGCGGTGAAATTTGACAAATGGGATTGTCCATTATACCGTGTCGCCCTCTCAAGTGGCTTAGCCCAGTATCACACAACCACACCACCCCCACTGTTTTCCGGTTGGGAGTGTCTCCACCTTATATACTCCTAGCATAGTTTTTTATCTTTTCCTTTGGCCTTCTCTCTTTCTCCACCACCCCCACCACGCCCATCTACACTTGGCAGCGAGGGGGAGGGATTGGGGGTTGTCGAGCATCTATCAATGACACATAACAAAACTTTCTTCGCTCACTGGGTTTTTTTTTTCCAAGCCTCTTAGTCGAATTGCCGTGTTAAATTAGGCCTACATATTTAATGCTTCAACCTCTCTTCCCCCCCATCTCCTGTTTCGCTGTTCGCTGTTTTCGTTTGAGTTTCTTTTTTTAAATGAACAATTTGCGTAATATAAAAACTTTTGCATTTAGGATAGCATTCATCTATGATACATATTAAGCTTTATACATCCGCGGTATACGAGTTTTAATTTTATGCCTTGAATACATTTTGGATTGCAGGCATATTCATCAATAATCGATTGTTACAGCCGATTCCTAAATCGATGTGACTATTCAAGTGTTTTGGACTATCCGTTTTTCCAAGCTATCCGTTCTGCGCAAAATTCAGTTTTAAACCTTTTTTAAAGTGTTTTCGTTGGTTGCTGGGTTGTTGGTATTTAGAAAAAATTCTGTCCTTTCTATCAGGAAGCAAATTTCATGTTTGGCGAGTTCGGTATCCACTTGTGACAAGCCATCACCATAATAGGTGATGCGCAACCAACGGAACATTTCATAACTAATGCACGTGCAGACGATTCTGATGGTGGATGTGCACGCTCTCGACACTGATGCTTGCACGCGGTAATCCAGCATTGGTCGCGCCCTCTGGTGGTCTGACAGATCCACTTGCACCGGAAACTGAACACCCTGGCTTTGCCACTTCCTCTGCTATCTTCCAACATGGAGCTCTGCTAGGGTGCGTTCGAAACACAAACATTACATAATGGTTGGTGTACGACGGCTATGACATCAAATTAGGAACATTAAATTCTCACGGATTATGAGTCATATAAATTCAGTTATTTCTATATAACTCTACGCTCAGCTTGCTTCTCCGTGCTTTTGAACTTTTGTTGTTTTGTTAACCATGTCGCTCTAGAATAAGGCTTATAAAATACAGAGTCGTGTGGATAAAGTGCATATTGGAAATAAAAAATAAAAATAAAAAATACCTAAACTGGCGAGAGGCGAAACAATTTATATCCTATTTGGTCCTGTACGAATAAGCGCGTTTTAAATTTATTCCATTTTTTATTCAAGCATAAAATATACATGTATGTCGTCGGACTATGAACTTGGTGTTTGTCATTTCCGAACGCAACCTATACAATCCGAAGGCAACTTGTCTGCTCCATCTCTTTGTAGCTATAGTGTCATGGCGTCCTACTTGCTACTTCTAGCACAATTGAGTTTGTCTGTTGGGAAAAATCGATTGGCCACTCGCCCACCGTTGGGAGCGCAGCGATCGCGCCGCATTCGTCACTGGCAAAGCTGGGGTCGTTACTCCATGGCGGTGGTGGTGGTTGTAATGGAAAGGGAGATGAGGGGGCAGGAGGGTAATGGGGGGGGGGAGGTAGTAGGAAGTGGCGCTAGTGCGCAGCCGTCGCCTGCTCCGCCCTCTCCCTTTCAACTCGCGAGTGCAAAAATGGCCGACCGGTGAATTCGCGATTCGTCCTAGCGCCGCCATTTTCCCCTGACCCAGTTATGGTTAAGATTTCACCAGCCCAGCGTTTTGAATGTCTACGAAATTGTTTCGTGTGGAGGTAAGTGTGGTGGAAAACGAGTGGAGTCGCATCGTCGTCCAGCATCGACCGTCGACGAGTAGCCCCCGTGTATGGCACCACTCGCCTAGCCCCCGACTCCAAAAGCATCCCTGCCTACCCAACAAGCTCCCCCGGATGTTTTCCTGCAATGCACCGCCACCGCATTTCTCGCTTCTTGTCGTCTAAGCTTGGCTCGCTCTGCTTCTGTCGCACGTGCAAATTGACATTGTGTATCTAAATGTGTGATTCCTAGTGGTAAGATATTTGCGTGGAATAAAACCCAGAAAATGTCCACATGAAATTATCAGTCTTGTACCCAGGTGAAGGGTGGTGGTGAATTTGCATTTGCCAAATTCTCGCAAGCATGTAGCACCTATACGTACGCATATAAGGGCGAAAAAATTTCATTGGATTACTATTTGCATTTTTTCCGTCTTGTTGGTGAGTTTGATGGGGAGGGAATACTGTTTTTGTAGCTGGACCGAGTGTTGGTGTGGTGGAGGGGGGTGTAGAGTGGAGGATGGTGGTGGGTGGGTTCCTCTACTGGCCTGCACCAAGGACGTGACGTCAGTGGTGTCCTCGTCTCTGGCACGCTCTTCCCACCATGAAGAGGGCGTCTTCACTCGTGGGCTTTGCTGGACCATGCTCATTCTCTCTGACTTTTAGGGGGGGGAGTGGAAGTGGAATGCTTGCATTGTGTGTTATGGATTCGCAGCACTTTTGATCTTTAATTGTGATGGCATTTTTGTTTCATCAAGAATAATTATAGAGTTGATGTGAAATACCGATTTACCGTTTATAAATCACGATTTGTTTTGTCATCACTCGCAATGCTTCAGCACTTTAATTCACTAAACACGGTGACAGAATTATTTGTGAGAAATAGTGATACATGATAGTGATTGAACTGAGTAGAACTGACTTGCGTAAGTGTAAAATGTATTTGCCAGCACCGCGTTCAGTCCCATGACCACAAGTATGTGTACATTACATGCATCATGGTTGCCAGCTTTGTGTCATCTGTCTTTCAGGAACCACTCTCGATATATCGCTAGCAGTTCTAAGTGAGCGGCGGAACTATGTCGAGTCTTTTTACCTAGGCAATAAGCACAAATCTCACGATTCTCCTGGAAGTTGCAGGCTCTGGCGAGACCAGAGTGTCTGCTTCTCTAGGTAGATCCAGATCATGAACTAATCGACCGTGCGCTCTTTTGACATACTACACAGCTTAGTTGAAATTCTATTTTTCAGAGATTCCCCGCCATTCTTATCCCGTATCCATCCATCCGTATCCCGTGTCATGTGTGCACCATGATTAACGATTACTTTGGCAAATAGGAACCCTCGCCTTATATTTTTTTTATTGTGTCCTTAGAAGTTACTAGCTTCTATAAATAATTTTATCTGTATAGACAGCTGACAAAATCTGTTATTTTGGGTTTGGTTCGTCCGTTGAGATCACGTTATGCACCGATCTACAAACATTGTATGCATGCACATGCAACGCCACAAATCGATATTGCTCTCTGATGGGTTGATGGTCGTTGCGTAGGGGAAACGAATGCTTTTTAGAGCGTAGGCCATCTTGGCGCACCGAATGGTTCATCAGTTGGGTGGATGAATACAACAACAAGCATGGCAAGAGTGGATCGTTCCAATGAGGCGTGAGCATGGGAGCCAATGCATGATCACTGACTAGCAAATCCGCTGTGACACAGCTTCCAATCTTCATTAGTTTGTGAAAAAATATTTGTTTCTTGTCTATGAGTTTTTTGGAGTTTGCTGGATAACTTTAAAAAAATTATTATTATTTAATTTTCAAATCACTGATTGTATCTGCTCTCGCCGGGAAGCAACTCCAGGACCGTCGCACCGACTGAGTTGCAATACCATATATGTTTCGATCAGTCGTACGAGTAGAAAAAACAACATGGCATTTAATTGCATTTCTTGCAGTCAGGTCCCTTTGGAGTCATTTTTCCCTCGGGCCCCTGGGTAGTATCTTCGCTCCTGGCGTTTTTGCATTTTTTGCATGTGGAAACGGAGATGAGGGGTATCAATGTCTGGTTAATATTTTTCTTCCTACCAGGACGCGTTAATAGTTTTGAACTTGATTGTATCAGTTCTTGAACATAATTGTCATTACCATATTTCTCTCACGCTTCAGATTGCCGTTCTGATCATTTTGTCTACAATATCATGGCCCGATTTGCCCAATCCCGGCCTTAGATGCCAGGCGGAACAATCGAGGGTTGTCCGAAAAGTTATACAAAAGGTAATCTAGCTTTTTCTGTGCATCTTCATTCCTGGATCGTTCGCGCGCGCACACCCCCCTTCCCTCCCCCCCTTCCCCCCGCTCGTGTGGTAATTGTATTGGCTAAGGCGCCAACACGTCTTGTGTTCTTGATTTGCTTGCGCAGAAGTTTGTTCCAATCTTGGAACGCTACAAAGCTTCCCTGCCGCTGGACTGTCCGTTTCACGCTGGCCGCGACTTGTACGGCCGGCGCCGCGAAGGACCGGAGTTGGAGGGAGACTCGCCCGGACTGGTATGCTGGATCTGTGGCCTGGCCTTTGGCGAGGAGAGACATCTGCAGCAACACTACCAGCACGAACATGCAGAGTCACTCATCCTGGTAAGATTTGCCGATAGGTCACAACAAACAACACCTGGTCGGTACATCATCTTTTCTAGTGTAACGCTTGGTCCACTACTATCCGACGGGATCCTTTTTACTTGTAAAAAAGTGGGCTAGCTGAACGAGTTTCACTCTCCTTGCAGCAGGAAGGCGCCATCTGCCTGGCCGACTACTGCGCTGTGATGCGTTGCAACGTGTTACTGGCCAACGAGTGGCTGGCCTCTCTCAACGCCAGTCACAAGCCGCCACCGGCGAGCAAGGAGGGCGCTGCAAGCGGCAGTGGTAGCGCTACGTCGTCGTCGTCGTCCTCATCGTCCAGCAAGCGCTTCCAGCGTGATCAGCATCACGCCAGTTGGAGTGAGGAGCGGGAGTCGCGGGGCAAGACGGCGGCCAGGGAGGCGTTTCGTGATCGCGAGGAGGCCAAGAGGGGGCGCTGCGATTCGGCCCAGCTGGAGGATTTGCAGCGCAAGTGTCAGGTACACTCGTGTACAGTGAACAATTTCTTATCATTAATCCGCCTTCGGGCGCCCACTAGACATGAAATTGGTCGGGATCACAAAGTGGTCAAAAAGACTCCAGGTTGTACACCGCAGTTGAAATGGATTCGGAATCATCATTCTGTCCTGTTTAATCTTTCTTTAGATAATAATTCGAAGCTGTATTGCTGGTTTGTTACTCAGCCTTTCCCCCAAAGATTTTCAAGAAATTGAAGGCAAGTTTCCTCAGTTGAATCGTTTCTTGATTGCTAAAATGATGCAAAAATTCCTCTCTTATCGTGAACGTGAATTTAACGAGTCATCTTTTCGTTTCCAATTTATTCCTTTCAGAGGACATGAATCGTGCCGTTTGTTCATTTTTGACGTGCGAAAAGTTTTGGGAAGATTCCTTGATTGAGGTTGGCACGAAGTTTTACTCTCTTTTTTTTTTTCTCAACCAATTACTCGGCAAGTCTCGTTTTTTTGTCGTGTGTGTGTCTATTGCAACTCGACAAGTCTTTGCTTGATACATGGGCGCGATTTTGTCGTATTATTTCTTGTCGATCTCAACCAATCTCACGCAATTAAATTTCACGACTTTATTTGTGCTATATCTGTGCAGGAACCTCGCTACCCCCTTGGATTTTTTTTGGCCGTTTTAACCATGTTGGGAATTGGCATGGTCATATGCTATTACATAGTTTGGGTCGTATTTGAGTGAGTATTTCCTTGTCGTTATCTTTTGTGAACCGCTCGAAACAATCCCGGATTGATTGCGGTCCCACTTGGAGGAACAAGCAAAAATTAGACGAGAACAGCATGCTCCATTTGCAAGATATCATGCTCACGTACGCAATTGAGCACGCGCGTAGGGCCTTTTTTGGTGAGAATGATTAGGTGTTTTGTTCATTTTAATTATTATAGTTCTAGATTAGCATATCATATGCAATCGCTAGTCGTTAGATTATTCCTACTTGTTTATGCATTGTCCTTTGTTCACTTGCCAAGGTGGCTCTTGTTAATTGCCCCAACTTGACTTGATCCTGTGTTTTGGGTAGGAACGGAAGGCGTTCCTTTTCTTGGGCACGGACAGGATTAGCATTAACATTTTATATAATAATAATATGTAATATAATAAAAGATTAGCATAAAACATTCGATTACAATAAAAAAAACAAGACCAAAATCCAAAAAGATGAAAAAAATCAAAGAGGGAGTAAAAAATAATTGGTTACGATACGAGACAGAAAAAAATATACGTGAGAGTGGATTTTTTATTCTTTTCTCGATTGTTTTCGTGTATTTGCGTATTTTCCGCTCTAGGAAAAATACCAATCCTATTAAACAACACGTTCATCCATGAATCATGCTGCGAAACAACTTGTGACTTGTCACAATGCACTTGCTGTCCAATTTTTTCTCCTCAAATGCTTTAGATATATATCTAGAACTGGTCATCAATCGTTATCTATATTCATTTACATGTATATTTCAAGATCACTTTTTTTAGACGTATCACTGTTGCTGGTTCATTTCTTTCTCTCCTTTTTTATACCTCTCTCTTTCTCTCCTTTGTTCACGTGTCATTTTAAATTTCAACACATGTGCACAGATTATATTGATTCACGTTGGGGGGGGGAGGGGGAAGTATGGAAAATCTACTTGTTGAATGTCAACACTCTCGACTCTTGCCACTTTATTCCTACTCGGATGTGATCATCTCCAGGATCTGATGCACGAGAAAGGACGACCATGCCAGGCCGTGAATCCATGATAATCTGTTTTGTACATGATGTTTAACTTGTATCCGCTTTCCCCGGCCGTGCATAAATGAATACACACGGTGCGCGAATATAGAGGTCGCTGGTGTCTCCGTTCCTTTTGTTCACGTTTTTCTCTTTCTCTGACACACACACACATGCGCCAAACGTCACACGAACGAGTCACGTGGTGTATTTTTTCAAACAATCAGCGTACGAATCAGGAGGCATGGCGACCTCATCTATTCGTCTAGTATACAAATTTTTGGAATTTGACTTTACAACCACCTGCCTTGCTCCCGCATTTTCAGACTAACTGCATGTGACTCACAAATGCCGAAACTCTGCTGTGACAACTTCCTCACTGCACAATAGATCGTCTTTACTCATCTGTGATATTATATTAAAAAAAAACTGGTAATTTTCGGTCATCAGTCATGGTTGTACGTGTGTATTATATATTTGGTTGATGGTTGGTGGCTGTTGAACAGGTCTTGCGTAGGCGGCGCTCTCTAGTCGTGCTTGTGATGGTGTTTGACTGGCGCATGGATTATTTTTTGGTCGGGGGCGGTTGCTAATATGTAGCAGCATGTAAAATAGTGTACTTTTCCATGGGTATGGTTTGCCGTCATACCTTGGTGGTATTCTCGCTAGCCGTGAGACATGCTATTACCATAAGGCGAAGGGGATTTTATATTTTCAAGATGCATTTGAAATCAACAAAACTTGTTCATTGGCGAATTTTTCGCATCAGGCCAGGGGAGCCATAACATTGCAAAGACTGGATGACTTGAAAAATGGAATCGTGGTTAACGAGTATTATTTTGAAAATTTGGTTGAAAATTTGAAAATCAAGGTGGGGCGACTTTATGGAGAACCTCGGGTAACCTCAAACAAGTGAGCGAATTTGAAAGTAAAAAATATTGAAACCCGCGCTGTCGTGGGCGGCCACCTTGGGGTTCGAGTTTTTAGCACGTGCAATTTTTTCAAATCGAGTTGGAAAAATTAAAAGATGCTCTGGAATGACTGGAGAATAATGTCGTCGAATTTCAATGAAATAAACGCAACCGATCTTTTTGGACACTTATTGGACGCTCGTTAATGGGTGGATCGCTTTTCATGCCCGAATTAGTTTTGTTTGCGTAATTTCTCAAGAATGGCAAATCTCGTGTGGGGAAACGTTTTCCGAATCGCATTCGAAGCGATGAAAATGTGGACAAAAAAACAAGGGAATATCAAATCCGTTCACATTCCGTACACCGTAAGGAAATATGACAAGCAAGAATAAAGGGTAATTAGGCGCGGCATAAGCATGTTGGCTAGTTGCTGATTGAGTAAATCCGTAAGTGTGCCAGCATCATGTTTGCATGCGTATCCTGTGTGTATTCATGGATGTGGCTCTGTGACGTTCACGTGGTCTCATTCTAGCAAGTATTCCGTGCCTGTAAGGTGTGAGTGTGTGTCTGTGTTTGACCACGTTCACATGCCCCTAACTGATCTCGTGTATTTTTCTTTCACCCACTCTCTTCCACCTGTGAACCACGCCCATCCCCCAAATTAGTTCCGGTGAGCTCTATGGTCGTGAGGAATGCTACGAAGTATATGTGCTGTACAGCGAACGAGTGGTTGACACGAAGCCAGGCTCGCACAAGTGCGAGGCCAAGCGGAGGATGGTCAAGAGGTAGGCGAGCAGGAAATGGATTGTGTCCCCCCCCCCTCCCATTAAAGTGCACGTAACTCGTCTGCCCAGTCTCGAGGCGTGAATTTCATGTCATCAAGAGTCATGCTCCTCTATGAACCTTGTGCCTTGAACATTACCTTGCCAGTCAAAATTTGGAAATAGTAGAATTACAAGTAAATTTCAACTCGTACATGGGTTTCTTTCTTGTGGAATAATATCGTGCTCGTATATCTCTTTTTCTACTATGATCAGCTGGGAAGACAAGAGCAAGTGTGAATTTCCAATGGTCAAGTAAAGGAGTGATTCCCCGCACATGGATTCTCGCAGGCATGGCAAGGCCATGGACCCAGGATTTTACTCGACGAGTCGGGACGTTGTCAGCCGTCTTGAAAAAATTGCAGGTTCAAAGTGGTGATATATATTTCTAAAAGTTTGGGAGACTGGTCCTAGCGGAAATGGTAGATGTCGAAATTAATTATTCTGATTTTATAACGTGAATTCACGTGGTGGATCTTGTTTTGCAGCTCTAGTTTAAATTTAGATTAGGTAATCGCCACGCCATTCTGGCAATATTCATAAAAGTGAAATTCATGGTGATTTTAAGCTGGATGGTGAGGAGACAAGTTGATCGAGACTTTTAAAATTTTGTTTTTCCAATTTTCCAAGTATTTTCCTTTTTTTTCACACTCGGGACTAGTATCTTTTCTTGCACTCGTCATGTTCCATACAACTTGTAAATACTCGTAGAGCAAGAAGCAAGTATTTTTAATATCTGCTTCTAGTTGCTCACGGTGCCTAGTTGTTTTCTTCTTTAAAATTTTGAGTGCGCTTGTCGAAAATAAATTTCCATTTTCGTTTTTTTAGGAAATTTTTCCAACATTATGCCAACATGTGTTGCCTTGTTTAGGACTCTCTAGATTTCCAGTTTTCAACTGGCCTAGTAGTGCAACATTTCGTCTTTTATATTGATCAGAGAATGACCGTTCCCAAACGACCACACGTGATGACAGCAGCACTATTTAAAAAAAATAATCAATCGTAGTAATCACTTGAATCACAAGGAACATTATTTCAACGACAATGTTTCGCTCAAACACCCAGAACAACCGGCAACAACTTTACCAATTTTTGCACAAAGAATTAAAAAAACTCTGCGATATCAAAAGTCGTAACGTCATTGACATCGATCCTTTTCCTGTGTAACGTGAGTGACAAAGTACTAGGAATTATTAAATTATTATTTTTAATTGGTGTAATCGTTGCTGTCATCGCGTGTGTTCCCGTGAATGGGCATTCTCCGGTCAATATTGGTGTTTCGCAAAAAAAAGCTCCTAAATCGTCTCGTATGACATTTCGTCGAATACACATTTTGTTAAAAGTTGATGTAAATTGAACAAGATGGCTGACAACGGACTCGTTACTTGGTGTATAACATTATTGTGCTGCAAGGGGTTCCATAACGGAAGGGGGGGGGGTGCGCCTTGAAGAAGCGCTGTTCTTTCGGGATATACCAAGAAATTACGAGTTGCGCCTGCGAATGCAACGATGGTCTGTCGAGCTTTGGTTAGGTGACACCAACTTTATTTTGTTCCTTAGTTGTTGTCTACACACACACACATACATCACACAAATATGAATGGAAACAAAAAATGGTTCTCTAGTTGAACAATCTACATACTGATTAGTCGCTGCTGCTCTTGTAGGGAACAAACGTTTCGTATGTCCTATTCTTTTTCGCCAGTCCAGTCAATCGCTCGATTCACCAACTTGTGGTTTTCTTTTCAACATCTCTAAGAGGCGCTGCTCTGCGTTCCAAGCAAGGTACTTTGGGGGATCCTTGTTTGAATTAAAATATATATCAAGTTTTTCAAGAGTAACTTTCACGAGGGTAATTTTTCACCCACGTTTCTTGCTTTTACACTGTTTTGACATACAAGAAAGCTTGAATATGGTGGTCAGGCCGGTCTCTCTAGTTTATTTGACCACGCAATCAGACATTAATGCAAGACGCAATTAATGCAAGTTTTTTTCTGAATGTTGCTTGCCCAATGGGGTAACGAATTATTGACTGGGCTCGGCTCTTTTCATGGTACCCAAGAGTTTATTTGCGCCAGCCATTTTCCGTCGACACATGTGTCTCGGTAAACTATTAAATGTTCACTAAAACCTCCTTTGTGAAGATCTTGGTTGTGAATATATTTTGTTTTTACCGTTCAACAATCATTGTACACTTTCATCACACGCGCGTTCTATTCATGGTATATTACTCTCACACCAAACTTTTTTGTCCAAACTCTTGTTTCTCTCATGAAATATATTTTATATCTTTATTGGTTTTGATAAATTGTTCACCGGTATGTGCAATCACGTTAATAAATTACTTGTTCCAAAATTTAGATTATAACGATTAGTGGGG
>JAUJYS010004244.1:0-12175 GCA_033995665.1 Melogona broelemanni | reverse complement strand
CTCTGTATTCTGCCAAGAAAACTCAGGGGGCTTCTGCTCCCTGAAGTCACCAGGTGTCGGGGGATCGAGGGTCGTGGTCCGGAGACGACACGAAGGACTTAACAACAACAATGGTCCAACACTGCGCTCCACACGGCGGTAGTAATTTTGTACCTGCCACATGAAACCAATGTCGATACCCTCTGTTTTGGGAAGCGGATACAGAGCCTCCACAATACCGCAGTCGACAACAACGCCCCCTAGTAGTTGTTTTTTCTCAGCCTGCATGTAATATGTGTGTGGAAAAGGGGGCTTGCCCAAAGGTGTGGGGTCGCCTGAGCTGACCGGCTGAGAACCGTCTGAGAAAAAAATACCGGTCACTCACCCTCGTAGGTTACATTTTTTTGGTGGTTTTTCTCGCATCTAGAACCGGCGCACAACGCAATATATATTTTTTTCAAGAAAAAAAAATATTTACCGCCCATGTACTGCTCCACCCATAGACTTGCGAACCCAAAACCCCCATCGAGCTTAGTTTTTGCTTATGAAGGTATAGAGATGTAACTGCAGCAGTTTTGAGCACGACACCTGGTGGTGGGAATGAAGGAAATCGTGATCCTGCTGTGAGACGTATAGACGTATATAGCAAATGCTCACTACATTTACCCCGTAGCATCCTGACGAAATATTTATTTCTTAAAAAAGCTAGTTGCTAAATCACAATGTCAAAATATTTGGACAATGCATAAGTATATGTAGCTCAGCTGATTTAAAAAAAAAAAAAAATTATGGCAGACACAAAATGAATGGTACAACTATGTCACGCGTTGCATAATAATCTTTCACATAAATGTTTAATTAGCGTTTTGGAATCATTCCTTACAATTGAAGTTATATTTTGTATTCTCAATTATAGTTGCGAATGCCACAGGGAATAATTAGACGTATTTGTATTATGCGTATATTAGTTTAACTAATGTGTGACAAGAATCAATTTCACACATGTATAGAATTAATTTCACACATTAGATACTTACATGTACAGATTATATTTCATTATTTATTTTTGGGCAGTTCTCGTTTATATAATGGAAATGTTATAGAAGTTTTTTTAGGTTTATTTTGCAAGATAATTATTTGGAAAGCGCTAAAAATATATTTTTTGTTTCAAAAAACAAAATTACGAAATGCAAATGGAATTCTAAAAATCGTCGAACCACACGCGCTCGTAGGAAATCCTCCCCCATTAGTCCGCTATAATTCGCTATGTGTTAACGGGAAGTGCGCTTTCCAGAAATTGGCGAGCGTTTTCCGCTAGGCGTCTCTTTTAAACGGACACCGGATTTTCGGCAGCAAACGGCGAACAATTGAACCTGTTTTCCAGCGAAATCTGTCTTTAATCTGTATAGCTCACCCCCTTTTGTGATTATTTTGAAAATAATGTTATTCGAATTCGGAAATAAACACCACGTTTCCAACATTCTAGAATAACAAGAGTTCATAGTGAAAATCAATTTACCTAATATCAAAATTTCATTTCACATTCTTTCCCAGACCAAATTCAATTTTTTTTGTTTTACTCTCCTTGGCCATATTTAAAAATTCTAATGACATTTTCTGACTAATCAAAATATTTCTAACCGATCAAAAAACAAGTAAATGCAAAAAAACTTCGTTTTAGAGATGCTCATCTTAATAAAAAAAAATAATAAGAAAACCCCGAATTTTTCAACAAAATTCATAGGAATGGATGCGAAAAGCTCATGCAAGCTCATGCAAGCTCATTAATGCCAAAAGCTCATGCAAGCTCATGAAAACTCATGAATGCCAAAAGCTCATGAAAACATGACAACCTAGCCTTTAAATTAAACTTTTCTTAAAAGCTTTAAAACTAAATTCTTGTGGCCATTTGTAATGGACGTTTTGTCATAAAGGATTGGCCAATCGCCTACAACTTAGATAATTAATAACTTTTTCCAGTATTCGAAGAACACCATGAAATTTTGATAGATTCAAATGTTTCGCGAGTTCTACCAGTTTCAAAAATTTGTAATTTGGTTTAAAAGGGCTGCAATGATATCCAAACAGACAATCAACACTCAAGTCATCTTAATAGAAAGTTTTAAAAAATGAACCTGGAACCTTTTCGTTCCATATCCGTTCCTTTGATTAAAAAATATTTTAAGATGCCGAGTGGTGTAATGTTAACACAAAATTGTAACAAGTTCATGATGACGCCAAATAGATAAATGATAAGGCAACTGATTGACAACTTAAAGGACATATGCTGATTTGCGGACACAGATCAAAATCTTTAACAATTTCTATTTGATGCTGTAAAATTGTTCAGCTGTCGACACACTTTGGAAAATTGTACTCGTAGAAAATTGAAAGTTATGGCCAAGATAAACCCTGCACACTGAAAAGGAACCTCAGTTCCAGTTCATAAAAAGGAACTAAACCGTTCCTAACGTTTTTTCTTAGGTAACTGTATATGTGGTTAATTAAAACCGATGTGCAGATAGTTGATATCCTTGTAATCAATGTGATTGTGCCATTTTGTGTTAGGAATTAAAACACGCGTTGTGGACGTTCGTTTTTTAGGTTTGGTTGCTAAACTTTTTTTAACGAAATAATACGGCTTATTATGTAAAGAAACCTAGGCGTTCCTAAGTTCCTTAAATCAATAAATTCGATACTGGTACTGGTGAAAATGTGTTCCTCCACAATTGATCAAGCGAATAGAGGGGTACATAATCTCCTGTTGTGTTATTCACTTCAGTGATGACGATTATTGATTGTCAATTAGAGAGAAAAAAAAAATAAAGCAGCGTAATACATCGTTGGGCCCGTGCAAGTTCGTTGTCGGGTACACATTTTGGGGAGTTCAAAGGTCACGGTCATCTTGTGAAGTATTCCCGGACTTTCATTATTACTCATTAACACCAATCTCCCATCTCTTCAAATATTCAATTACTTTTCATTGTCTTCCATTTTAATTTTATGGAGCGTTCATTTTTGTTTGCCGTAATTAGTCGCTAACCAATGACGCCACTTGCCTTTCATTAAAATTCCAGAATAGTGCCTCATACCCGTGGCCAAAGACGTATCATACGTCAAAAGCCAACGTTAAAACGCATCACGCGCAAGCACGCTAAAGTAAGAGAGAATACCTGACCATTCCAACAGGTGTATTAAGACGCCCACTGGCGTACACAGACAGGGGCACAACGATGCACCTTTCTCCCCATCCAGCGGTTCACTCTTAACAGCTGCTTTTTCGATTGGTCTCGCTGCTAGGTTACCTCAGTTGTTGCCTTGGCTGCTTTCGGGCATGTGGTGTTCTCTGTTATTTTATTTGTTGTCTCAAAACGGGACGCGGGACGGTATATCGACCGGTCAGTGACGGTGGCGACACTACGGCCGAATTCGGAGTTACGTCCAGTGGGACATCACCTGTGGAATATAGTGTGTCGTCGTCAAACTTTGTGTGGATTGTGTTGCCCTGGATTTTTCAATGGCAGTAAGCAGGGACAACGTGAGTTTTTTCTGTTCGTGGATTGTATTTGTGGTGGGTGCGTTGCCAAATGCCAATATGGGTGCGGACGAATTGTTTGGGGAGTGGGACGCGATGGTAGTAGGCGGCGGAACCAATAACCTAGGAATAGGTAGCAGGCAGTGTTGGGTAGGAACGGCGAACTTCTTATTTCTAGAAAGGAACGTTTTTTTTTAGGAACGTCCAATGACGTAGGATTTAGTCGGTAATATTGTTATCATCCAGTTTGTTAGAAAATTGCGTTAAACAATTAAATGACTTGCGCACCGAACTTAATTTTTGTTTGTTTATTTTTAAATTGAAGGAATATTTTCCTTTTTTAGAGGAATGAGGAACGTTCTCGGTCATTTTTTTTACGGAGGAACGAGGAACGGGATCGCGTTCCTTTGGAAAAGGAACATACCCAATACTGGACTAACTCTTGAGGTGACCCGTTGAAAATATGACCCAGACCCAGAAAGAAAAATGTGAAATTGCGCTGTTCGGAAACAATCCCCATCCCATATATTTTTTTTTTCATTTTTGGCGACATGATTACTTGAAAACTAAACTTAAACGTCAGAAAATGTTTTAGGTTTAAACTCCACCTTTGATGAATTATCGACCAAAGTACAAGTATTCAGAAGCAAAGCATTGAAGCGCGTTTATTTGTGTGAAACTAGCGTCATGTTTACAAAAGTGTTGCTATGGTGTTAAAGCTACCGAGAACTGGACAAAATTGTATAGCATCATGCACCATTTAATGCAGCTCATATTGTTTTGGGAACGAATTGTTAGATTTGGTGACTGTGACTGTCGCTAGCTATTTTGTGGAGGAGTCTGAATAGCAATTACATGATAAGGAAATCAGTATTACCCAATATTACTGTTTAATGTCCGAAAATTTGTTTGCTTGAACTTTAGCAAATTCTACGCAACAACAGTCCATAAAAAACTGACCGAAAGCCACCACTTTGTCGACGCACTGACACAAAACGCAGGCGGCTTTTCTCAATATCCCTAACCTGTAATTTGCATTTTTATGTAACTAACACTGGAAATATTTCGCCCTTAATGCGTTTTTTATCGGTTCACCGCGCAAATAAGCATGTATACAGGGTCTTATTTTTACGTCATATCATGAGTGTCTGCAAATAGTTGTACGTAACCTATCTCTGTTAACCTATCTTGTGCAAGACCTGAAGTTTCACACCGCTAGAAACCGCGTTCCTTTATTGGTTTTTGCGTTCAAAATTGAAATGTCCCGTCATTATTTCGGTCAGGCTTCGAAACAATGCAGTCTTGCGGCTCAGAAGTGGCGAAACTGTTTAAATAACGCAATTTAGACAATGGGAACGTTTCGTATTGTATCTGCATTGCCTCGTGATTTGCGAGTTTTTTTTTCCCTCGGTGAGAATTATTTTATTGTTAATTATTTATCATGGTTTGTAACATATTCTCCTGTGATTACATAATTGAACAAATATATATTGATATTTTTGACTGTTGAGGGACATGCCTGCAGTCGTCTTTATTTTTATGTATTTCCTTCTGTTCTCCTGTACTGTTCTGTATTACACTTGAAGAAAAATACTTCTATATATGTTTGAAAATTCGGACATCGTCCAATATTTTTTTAAAAAGAGTTTGGTACAGTAACATAATAGATTAGAGATAATAGACTAACACAATAATATATTTTTAAGAATTCGATTCGCATTCGCATTCGGGTTCGCATTTGAACCAGATGTTGTTATAGTTCTGATCCAACACCCTGTAGGTATAAAGAATTGCCGGTTGGTCAAAATTAAATTCAGTTGATAGGTCTGGTCCGTAGTTTTTTTTTAGGATTCAAGCAGGTCTTGGGTCGATTCAGTCGCCCAAAAAAATTTTCTTTAACGACAGTTCTGGAGAACGTAATGTAACTCCACAATTGCTCAAGCGATTGCTCAAGAGAGGTTACATAATCTTCTGTTGTGATATTCACTCGGAAGACGATCATTGATTGTCAATAAAAAAAACCATTTTCACTGCATTTCTTTTTCTATCTGATGTCATCAAGTTATGAAAAAATGAAGAAATCAGTTACCGTTACACTTTTTTTTCGAGACTGGAACATCTCTTTTCTTATAGCACTATTAGTATTCGTTTAACTTTTTACTCGTCAAAAACGCACGCCGTGGCCTAGTTTCACTCAAATAACAACCATCAGGCCCTATAACGAACCTCCTCCACTACTACCACTGTTGTTGTATTAATTTACGGTGTTGCTCTCGAGCATAATTTAAAGTGGTTGGTGAGGGTGGGAGGGGGAATTCGTGCAACCTGATCCAGTAAATCTTTTTCTTTTATCTCCTCGATATGTTTATTGCGATATGTCTAACGTTTTGCCGGTTGTCTGAACGCCCGCGCGCCAGATATCTATTCGCTTTTATCTTTTTTCTAATCCGGCCGTCTATGAATATACATTATAATAGTGTTCGGCATTTTTTTTTCCGGCGGCCGGTTTTGAGGGCAGCTAGCTCTCCAATGGGGAGGTCGGTTGAAATTGGTTTGTGGGACCCCCTTTCGGATGACCCCCGTGCGGAACGTTTCCTGGATTCGGAATTAGAGGCGCCGGTGGCATAGTGGTTAGCTTCTTTGCCTTCTATGCCCGTCTAGCTCTGTGGCAGTTTTGGGTACGTTCCTTTTGAAAAGGAACTAGTTCCCGTTCATCGATCCTTCGCAAAGATAGGACCTGGGACGTTCCTCGTTCCTCTATAAAAGGAAAGGAACGAGGACGTTCCTCGTTCCTTCGATTTAAAAATAAGCAAACACAAAAGTGTTCGTCAGCGCTCCGGTCCCGGGACGGTTCCGGGTTCGATTCCCGGCACAGGCTCTCGTTTATTCGATCCTGGGATACTGGCGTAACCCCTGAGCTCCGGTCCAGAGCTTTGGGGCGAAGGCAACCTGGCTATTATCAGCTACCCCATCCCTGCCCCTCACATATTGCCATTGCGACATGAGGGGTATAAAACCTGTAGTGATTAACACTAGAGTGACATTAATTAAAATAATAATAATAATAATGACACCAGAAGCGAAAAACAATGTGCATGATGCAGAATTCCGTTGCAAAGTGTCTCAAGGGGCGATTTGGTTATTTTTTTTCGACCGTAGGGATCTTTATTGCCTTACGTTCGTCGGTTTTCTTTGTCGTTTTCTTTTCTAGTTGACCTTTTGCATTAAAGTAATAATGGTATCGGCTTCGGGTCATGCGGGTCACACACATGTACACACAGGAGATTCGTTCACCATTGTGGTCGTCCATATGGAGAAGAAAAAAATGGGGCAGACGTGTTTTTTGTTTCGTTTTTGTGTTTTAGTTCTCACAGTGTCTGGCGAATGGCGATATCCACTCTTTATTTACGGCATAGCTCATGGGCGAATAGTTGACGGCGTAATAATGGTTTGAGGCGAATTTTTCACTTTTGGATGCTGAGATAAATGATTTTATTCCCAAGTGTAAATGAGACTTTCATTTTAATTTTAATCCTAAGTATAAATGAGGCTTTAAATTAAATATTTGGTGTAAGTGGAATTTTAATTGTAAATGTAAATGATATTTTAATATTAAGTGTATGAGATTTTAGTTTTAGTATTGAGTGTAAATGAGACTTAATTTTAATATTAATCTTAAAGAGTTAATGTGTCTTTAATCTTAAGTGTCAATGTGTCTAATTTTAAAAGTAAGTGTATATGGGACTTCAATTTTAATATAAATGTCTAATCTAAATTTTAATGTAAATGAGACTTTAGTTTCAATTTTAAGTGTCAACTTTTAACCTTAATTGATGAAATCGAGGATACATCTATGTGGTTATTTATAAGATGTGTTTAACGAGAAATTATCTTGGAAGTCAGTGACCGCTTCGGAGTTTCCGAACTGTGGGAAGATCACATCCAGTCGATTAAAATATTTGAAATCCGATTACACAAACGATTTAAATCCGATTACAATTTCCTCTTTCCCACTCCGCATTGTACAGCACAGAGATTACACCACTTTCTCGCGTAGGAAAGTTGGTTGCCCAATTTCCACCCCAAGTGATTGAATTACAAACATCCGATGACTGTGATCCATTCTAATCAATTAAATTGCAACACTTCGTTTTTTCCCATCCGATGCAGTTGGCAGTGTTGGGTAGGAACGGCAGAGGAATGTCTCGTTCCAAGGAATTCGTTCCTTTTCTGAGGAACGTTGGAACGTCCTCGTTCCTATTTCTAGAAAGTAACGTTGGAACGTCGTCGCTCTTTTTTTTAGTAACGTCCAAGGATTTAGGACATTTCGTTATTACACATTCGAAAATGGCGACACGCTCGATGAACTACGAAGGAGTATTTGGCTTAAACCTTTTGAAATATACAGGAAATTTGTCTGGGAATATGGTGACAGTTATTTTATCATTAAATTAGTTAGAAAATTGCATTAACAATTGACTGCCGCACTGCTGCTATAAAATGACTGTCGCACCAAACTCAATTTTTTTTTTTTTTTTTTATTTCTGTTTTTTTTTATTTCTGTTAGTTTATTTTTAAATCGACGGAACGAGGAACGTCATTGGTTCTTTCTTTATGGATTGATTGAAGCTCAAACATATCGCGAAAAACCCTATGTTAAACGATATGTTTGAGCTTTAATCAATTAGCAAGCTCAAGTTACCGCGCTAGGAGAAAAAATAAGCGATTTTCCCCGCAATCCTCCGATTTATTAATGAAGGAACGAGGAACGGGAACTAGTTCCTTTTGATAAGGAACGTACCCAACACTGCATTTCGCCACTTTCTCTTTCACATACTCGTCACTTTTTCTCGGCTATTGTATGTGCGCAGACTTTAATGAGCGGGTTCAATCCCATCCAGTTAATTGCGCGGCGGCCATATTGTGATGCGAAAGGGAATCTGACAAATTACGCACGCCATTGTCTTGTGTGAGGGGCCAGACGGGGCAAAAGTTCCGCATTCGCGTAATCCTCCTCATTACGAATTCACGTTCAAGGAACTTTGTGACCCGTCAAAGCGGCTGGTGAATATAATACACCTGTGGTCGCGACTTCAATTCCAAGGAAAGGTTTGGAAAATTTTCTTCTTCGAGAAATTCATATGCGCGACTTTGATGCAATCATTTGAATATTGATCGATTTTATACAGATTGCATATTTTTATTTTTATATATATACATATTTGTTTTAGTATTTTCTTTATTTTGAGTGTTGACGATGGTTTAAGGCACTGTTGGATCGGAACGGATCTGAAAAGTTTCGTTCTTAGGAACTAGTTCCTTTTTTGAGGAACTTAGAAACGCCTAGGTCCTTTAATTTTTGAAGAATTGAAACGGAAACTTGCTCCTTTTTTGAGGAACTGGAATGGGGGTGTTTTTCTGTGTCCAAGTTTGTGACTTTATTCGATTGGAAATATGCTGAAATTTCACGATTGTTGAGGGACATGCTTGCAATCGTTCTATGTCTATATCATATGCATGTATTTCTTTCTGTCTTGAATGATTGTTCGATAATTTTTATTTAACGCAGTCGGCACGATTTTTTTCTTCAGCGAAATTTGAATAACCGCGAATGCAATTTTGCCATTGCATCAAATACTATTATTGCTCGTGCAGATAGCAACAGTGACACATTTCCTAAATGGCACAACATACAAAAAATTATTGTACAAAAAACTCCTTTTCGAGTGAAAGATGTTCTTTCCAAATCACTCTGAAGAAATTTTCGCACAATGCCGTTTATGATGCGTGTAAGTTAAAGGCGAACAAACAAATAAACAAAGAAAGAAAAAAATTGACCCCGTATTGCCTCTGCGCAAGACAATTAGTGGCGCCCTTTTGTGCCGTTACGGACATATACTCTGTATAGCTTTTTGCAATTAAAATCCGTGAGTTATTTTTCGTGAGTTAACACAGCAGAAGCTCATGTACCTCTCATGTTCCTATGGCAATGTCTATGGTCTCGTTTCCCAAACTGTGCTCAATAGAGCCCTTAGAGCTCCGCGGCCACTCCTGGAAAATAAAATAAATAATAAAACACCATTGACTTGTACGACAAGGGGCTCCGCTATTAAAATTCGTGGCCTCTTAGGGGCTCCACCATGAAAATTAGTTCTAAAAAGGGCTCCGCGAGTCAAAAAGTTTAGGAAACACTGGTCTAAGGAGTACATTTTTTCTTGGCCAAGGATCGAATAAACGAGTGCTCACGCCGGGAATCGAACCCCGGGACAGTCGCACCTCAATCTGTAGCTGATTGATTGGGTTACGACCAAGGTTATTAGATCTGCAAGATTCGCCTATGTGAGGGTATATTGCGTTTATTGGCTGGAAAAATGTGTGACGTCACCTGGAGAGGGAGCAGGCTTGGCTGACGCTGTCTAAATGTATATTCCATACAAATTGAGTTGACACGTGACGTGGCGTATCGTAATAGAAGTGCATTGTAAAAGTTGACACGGGATGAGTGATCCGAACAGAAGCGGAGTGTATTAACTAGTTGGAGGAGGCAATGTCACGTGTCTCTGGCTAGCACGTGGAACTGGTTCCTTTTTTATCAGAGGAACGGGAACTGGTTCCTTTTCAAAAGGAACGAACCCAACACTGGTTACGACTAGCCCTCCATCACAACGCTCTTAGTAGCAAATGAAAATTTTGTATAAAGTATAACTGCCAAATGTCGAAACGGTACGCCCCCTAACGATAAAGCGTGGCGCTCATAGCGATTTTTTACGCGAGGCATTGTTTATTGTGTTTTGATGTCGTCATCAATTTTTTTTTCCAAATATAAATAGTGAGAATTAATGGGTGTCTACTGGGCCGCAAATAACAATTTCGGAATTGTCGTTAACTTTCAAAGACAAAAAAAAATCACTGGTCCTGAGTTTAATGTACGTAGATGAAGTCATTTTTATTATGGTCCTTTAATACATGGGTTTTTTTTTTACCTTAATTACATTTCCTACTGCACAATTTTCGCGTCGCTGTCTCTTTGTGGCTACGGCCGACGTAATAATTTAGGCGGAAACTCGTAATAATTCGCGCCAGTGTTACATTTCTGTGGTTCAAAAAATATGATTGGTCGAAGTACGCGGATAAAAAATAGTTATGTGTCCCTCTAGTCGCTATGGTAATGTCTTGAGATACGCTTTTTTACCAGTAACCCGGGATCGAATAATCGAGAGCCCGCTTCGGGAATCTAACCCGGAATCGACGCATCATGGTCGGCCGCAATACCAAATACCGACTGGGTAAGAAGTCGTACTTAATGAAAAACAAAATGTTATTTTTTTGAAAAGCCGATTGATAACAATTACATTTTTCAAGAAATTGTTAATTTATCGACAAAGAAAGTCCATTTACTGATGGTTACCAAAAAGGATGGCGGAACGTTTCAGTTCCTTTCACGCCTGTAACTGGAACGAGTTATTTTTCAAAAGGAACTATACATTGCATGCGACACATATTTATGCTTAGGATTCTTAGGTTGTCCTCATTTGGTAAGATTATTAATTGTCACAAATCGACCCGCATTCTTTTGGCCTTAAAAAAATAATATCCAGTTTCTCTGACCGAATGATCGCCGCCTAAGATCAAGCTGACCAATTCGGGGCGTCATTCCCGTGTAGCAGTCAAGTAGGCGGACACCCGATTTGTCAAAAACACTAATCAGGAATGTCATAATCGATCACGACCAAAAACATTTATAAATATTTTTGCGCGCTTTGCGTGTCTTATCTATAAACGGAATCTCAATTTGTCGTGTTCATTTTTTCTCCTTCGCTGTGGTGGACAATGATGGACTGAGGCGCTCGATTAATGTTATCGATTAATTAATTAGATCAAGTTCTGCTAATCCCTTTACGACGTGGAGGAGGGGGGGGGTGGCAGAGAGAGCAACCTACGTGAACTGTTACTTGGTAGTTTTGAATGAGTCCCTACCCCCTTAGTGTGTGTGGGTTTTTGCTGTTGAAGTTGAACCGGTCGGGTCTGTCCAGGAATTCATAGACGCGTATGGGAATTATTTTTATCCCTGGAGGCCGCCTGCGTCTGTTTTTATATTTTTCTCTGATCACTATTAAACTAATAAGTAGTTCAACGCGATGACCACTGCACCACTCCTTCAAATTATCAATATTATGTTATGCTTTTTTTATGTGAAGCATTATAAACTAATTTCTTGAATACCGGTTAAATATGGATCCGCAAGTTCTGTTTTTCCTACAGTACGTGTAGCATAATATATTATTTTCTTGAATACCGAGTGACAAAGTACAAAGTGATTGAATACCGAGTAAATTATGATCAATTACAATTATTGTAATTTCAATTATTGCAAATTGTAATTTCAATTATTGTAAATTGTAATTTCAATTATTGTAAATTGTAATTTCAATTATTGTAAATTGTAATTTCAATTATTGTTGTAAATTGTAATTTCAATTATTGTTGTAAATTGTAATTTCAATTATTGTTGTAAATTGTAATTTCAATTATTGTTGTAAATTGTAATTTCAATTATTGTTGTAAATTGTAATTTCAATTATTGTTGTAAATTGTAATTTCAATTATTGTTGTAAATTGTAATTTCAATTATTGTTGTAAATTGTAATTTCAATTATTGTT
>JAUJYS010004243.1:0-12176 GCA_033995665.1 Melogona broelemanni | reverse complement strand
CTGAAACGAATAGTTTTCCCACAGATATCTCGGTTTCCTCTTCCGAATTGAGCTTCTCTGTGACATTGACGATTCTTTCCCGGCCACTGGGCATAAATTTTGACTGCTTTTCTTGAAAAAAACGTGTGACATCGAAGCCACAGTTTGTGAGGTGGCAAGGAGGGATTTCGAATATGTCAGGTGATTCTCGTTCCAAAGCAAGGCTATTGCGTCTCTTACGCATTCTCTCGTTGTTCAGGGCATGCAGCACTTTACTCAATTCTGGCGTACTGATGGACGTTATAGGAGCTGTGTCGACTGGTGACGTCCGTCTTGATTCAGTCGATGGAGCACCCGTCATAACAGGCGGCTCATCTCCTTGAACTTCTCCATGATCCGAAGCGGGTAGTGTGATAGTAGACTGTGCTATTTCAGAATCCATATACTGATTATCACTTCCGTTCTTTGGGTCTTCGTAGTTCAGCGGCATAAGACCGGGCTCAAATTCAGCGTCAGAATCTTTAGGGGTGGTACTTGAACTTTGAGTAAAATGTGAGTCTCCGCTACCACGACTGCCAACGGTGAACTTTCGCTTTTTAGTCATAGAATCTTCCTCGCTAGATTCGGAAATTTCGTAGCTGACTAATTGAGAAGATCTTTGTTTAATTTCCTTTTTGTCAATTGCTGACACGAGTGTTGGCTTGACGGGCATAAGGGGAAAAGCAATACAAACGTCGGCTTCAAAATGAGCCCGCTGGAATTTTTGATGTTCCTCTGTTGTCTCATTTCGTTGCTTAGATAATATTACTTTGAGCATAGTATACAATTCTTGCTTTTCAAGATTAAGATTCCCACGATAATTAATCAAGGGCTTGCGGGTCACGCTTAACACTAAGGGTTGAGTCTTCGAACAAGGGAAACCTATTTCCTTCTTTAAGGTAGAAGAGACGTCAAGAGCGTTAGCGATAATCTGCGGGCCTTGGGTTTCGTGAGACAATTCAGTTTCCAGCGCGGTAAACTGTTCATTTCCATTGGGCAGCATTACTTTCATTTCGTTGGTTACACTAATCTCTCTGTTACTGGGCCATTGTAGCTTAACGTTTCCCGAATAATGTCTCAGGCTCATATTCTTTTCGGTTTCAGATCGAGGGTTTGGACCTTCCTTGGTAGATAATTGTAGTTTTATTGGAATTTCTACCCATATCTCCTTATCTGGTTGGCTTTGCAAGACATGGCTCAGAGATGCTTTCTTCGGATTGCCGTTGCAGTTAATTGCGCTACTCGTTTCGGATACAAGTGGTAACGGGAGCACGCAGCCTATCAGACCACTTTTGTTTGTCGACATCAATTCTTCTTCGATTTTTTTTGTTTTAAGCTGCAACAAGGATTTAGCAGTCGCTAATAGTTGATCTCCTCTGATCAATATGGCGGCGTGCTGCTCCATCACCCTGGCCATCTCGCGCTCAATTTCCTTGACGCTTGCGCTAGTCATTTTTGATACGACATCGTTGGACACTTGAATTTCGACTGCTACCGTTTTCGACGCGCCTTGTGCTACTTCGATGATAGAGGATACGCTCTCTCCAGGCTCTACCATTTGCCCCCGTTTCTCTGCCGTAGCAGCCATAGTTGCTATATCAGACCTAACGCTCAATGGAGGTATCGTAGACGATGTTGATTTCAATGTAGCGCCTACTATCGTATTCTGTCGTTCCCACTCGTAATCTCGGTCAAATTGAGCGTCAATCGATGTGGCGTTAGTTTCTCGTAGGTTACTCGGCTTACCAAATGTCAGTTCTTTGTTAAAAGCCAGTGACGTAACTTCACGATCTTTAGTTGAAATTTTATTCTCGTTGTTTTGAGAAGCGAACGTAGTTTTCTTTGGTTTTCGTTTTAATTCATCTTCCAGCATTGAACTGTTGTTGGCAGTATACCCTCCAACTTGCCCAGTTTGCTGCGCTCCATCTTGCGAAATATCAATTTCATGCGCTACTTGGTTGGCGTTGGTTGTCGTTAAAATTGATGTTATTATGTTCTTCTGTTTTTTCGAGTTGACTGCGAAGACAGGAGTGGAATAGGAATGTTCCCCGATTACTTGGCTCCCCTGTTTCCATATACCACCGGCCATGGGTTGTTCCGTCATGTCTTCGTTGGTAGTAGCTGGCATCTGTGGAAGTAGCACAGCGCTTTGCTGGACTTTGAGCTCTTCCATCTTTTCGGTTTCAATACCCGTATTTGTATTTGTTTGCTGTAATGCTAAACCTAACTGCAGAGCACCTTCATTACTTAGATCTTGTATCATTAACTCCGGAGCAATAAACATAGAGGTTGACTTTAACGTAGCGTTCAGTTGAGTTGTCTGTGTCAACGAAGTGGCAAACTTGGTATTGTTCCCGACGTAAAGCGCATCTTGTGTTTCAAATGATGAACTGGTACAAGAATGATTTGTCTGAAGACCTTGCTTTAAGCTTGTGAGCTGAGTATTATAACTAGTGATCTCGTTTTCATCATCCACCGGTTCGTCATTTTCAACGTCCGTAAGTGTGGTTATTGTGGTATTTTGCGTTGATAACTCAGAAAGGGTACCGATTCCCATGTGCGACGTGCTTTGTGCTCTACTTGACGAATCGGTTCCTGGAGGAGCATCCGTCAGATCGGAAACACTTGACTGAGTATTTGTTGTCTTTGGAATTAAGTGAAACCCTTCATCGCTAGACGGAATTTTACCATTTTCGACGCTACTTCGAGTATCGCATAGGGAGCCTCTAGCCGATACATTGCTATTCTTGCAGTGTGACGTTTTTGGTATAGCCGGTTTTAAATTAGGCTGCTGCACGCCTCCATTACGTGAACCTCGTATTGGCTTCTCTGTTGCATTGATTCTGGTAACGGAAGTGAGCGCTGTGCTCAGTAGAGCAACTTGCGTCTCCATTCTCGTGAAACTCGATTTTTCGTTCGACATTTCAGGTACGACCGTTTGCCTAACTGATTTTACTGCCAATTTAACATTCCCATCATGTAAGGTATTATCACTTATCTGTTTCCTCGGACTGGTATTTTCGAATTTGACCAGTGTTGTCGGTGCTACCACGTCGGTACTTCTCTCGAGGCTGGACGCTTTGTGTGTTTCTGTCGACCATTTCTGATCTAGAAGAGGGGATTGGACATGTTGATCAATCAATTCAATTTTACTTGCGTTAGCATAGAACAACCGTTTCCAGCCTGACGATTGTGGGAGCGGAATATCTAAAATTCGTATCGGTTCTTCGGACTTGGTATCATCCATTGAAACTAATGCTGAGGTAGCATTTGCTCATCAATTGCCTTTTCCGTGTTCAAAACCTTATCGTAAAACAATTCGCTTGATCGAGTGTTGACATTTTTCAAAACCCAGCGGCAAGCTCTTCGGGACAGTACTGTTCTCATCGACGGTCGCATACATTACTTTATTTAATAAATTTGAGCTACACGGTTTAAGCTAAACCTTTTGGTTATGAATTGTACATCTCAACGTTGCAGTTCGAGCCTATTTTCTTAAATTATCACTGTTATTGACATGCGTTTCGATACCGATATCTGCTTTGACGTTTGACAAATCAAACTGACAGAATTGTTTATTCATTTTGACCCTGATGTTTCCCCCGATTTAAATTATCAATGCACTTTCTGACAAAAAAAAAATAGAAATGAATCGAAGGTCTTGGTACTTCATCCAACATTCGACGCACGTAGCATTTCAAATGATAGCGTAGCGTAACTACACTTTTAATGGAAATCTTTCGTTGCTAGTTTAGGATTCGGCTTAAATCAAATACATTCATTTCTTTATCATCTGACAAAAGGTTAACTAATGTTGGCAGACTCTTACGTTTACGTTTTCAGTGGTTACGTTCAATCTTACAGGTTCCGACATGACATTTGATTACTTTATAGGAATTACCAATTCAATGCTTAGCGAAGCAATAATTCATTTTGGGTCGTACTTACGACTTGTTTCCTTGACACTTTGAGTTTAGGACAATTTTAAAATTGCCTCTAGCAGTTGTACAAAATCAAACTTCATCTGTGGCATTGTTCGGCTCAACAAGTGGTGTCAGGGTATCCGTTACGGCATTTTTCTCCTCAATAGGCCTAAATTGGGTTATTTTTCGGCCACCTTTGTTGTCCTCGTAGCATTCTAACACGTGATCAAAACTAGGAAATTGTCTTTTGGGCTTTTCACATTTGAAATTGTTTATAAATGGTCTATTTCCCACTCGTAAGCGCGTAGACTCGTGGGCGGCGCCATTTTGGTATTGAACTTATCCAAGTTTGTTACGTTTGGCTACGGTCCAGAGCGCTACTTTTCATTTGACGTGGGTACGCGCTCCCGGCACGGATTGATCGTACCCGTTTCGAATGCTACTGGTGCTCATCGAATCCGAGCTAATTGCGAAAGCTCTTTTCTTTTCTCTCATTGATAGTGACTTACAGGAGTGCAATCAGGTTCTTACATTGGATGGCCTCGTTAACACCAATGAATAATAGCGCTAGGACAAAATGCTATACTCCTACTGTAAGTTTGAATTTGGTGACGCGCAGTATAGCGGGTTTGTAAATTTGGACTCGACACATGCTATATCTAAACATTAACTTTGGTTGTTTAATAGATGTTTCAACGCAATAATATGTCTTTATAAATCAACCAATACACTCTAACGTAACACAATTTCACTTTTACGCGCAAAGGATGCTACCTTCAAGTTTTGAACTTATTCTGAGGAGTATGCTCACAGAGTTCATTTAAAATTTACATTTCTATTTCAAAGTTAGAGTGCTATACTTAATAATACTAAACACCGAAGTTCGTCGTTACACAGCGATGACACTTTTGAACAAACATATTTTCGGGATCTATTTCCTGGTCAATTTCGTTTCCAAAATTTATAACGCTACATCAGTCGTAATTTAAAACTACAAACTTAAATACCGGAGTGCCGACTCGGTTATAAGGTGGTAATGGTTACTCAATGGTCAAAACGTAGCACGTCTCTTTCTAATGTAACGTATTGGTGCTATCTAACGTTATTTTGACAACTAACAATTCAAATACATAGTAACAATTTTCTCATATGTTTATAAATAATAATCCATACATTTTCAGTTCTGTGCTCAAGTTTTAAATTTTATAATGTTCTAATAGTTTAAGCTTACACCAGCAGCGTCTAGACGAACATCCGTTTTAGCGGTATCAACAACCACTCGTCTTACTAATACGTTTACTCAAAATCTTATGTATGACTAAACTTTTCCACACGTGTATTTTAATCATATAAATGTATCTTTCTAAAAAAAACTGATATTTTCAGTACTGTACTCGTGAATATTTGGCTATTTGCATTTTAATAACTGTACTTTCATGTTTATTCGATGTTTAATAAGAATAAAGGTATCAAGTTTAATGGCTCATTCGTCTACAAATCCTATCATGTGCCTTTTTAGTGGCTCCCCCAGCAAACAAAAACCAGCTCATACACGCGTTAACTTGACAATAAACATCCAAACCAACATCTGGGACTACAAATCCTTTCAAAGATTTTACATTTTCAAAATGGGGGCCAATCATCATGTTTTATTTTCAAGTAAAGTAGCACTCTGTGTTTGGGTAATCGCTAGTCTGTAATTCCACGTAGCATGTTAGTATATTTCAAATTAAATGTCCGTAGCGTCATTCTATTCTCCGTGCTCCTAGGCTCTTTCAAAATACGCCTTTCTCCAGAAGTAGACAGTGATTTCAGTGAGGATGGCAGTGTTGAATCTCCTCTAACTTGTTTTGAGGAAATATCGATTGTGTAACCTCAGGGGTACAGTCGCATGCAATCCTTGGTAACGTAGCAACGAACCTCAATTAGATAGCAGCTGGAATACCTCAACCATTTCCAAACCAATTCCGGCGCTACTAAAAATTCGAGTCACACACGCTCATTTTTGGTAACCATTGTTTAGTTGACCAGATTAAGATTCCGCTCAACTACTTTTCTAACAGTTGAGAGCCTCCACTATACAAGGAACAAATTTCAACCCTCTCGACCGATCCATTTTGAACATATTTACATTCAATTCTGAGAAACTATCGTTTGGTTGAGCAGATTGCGGCTGCAGTCATAGTGCTTCTGTTCAGCGCCGTAGCGTGTCCAATTTAACCAAGTTCAAATTGTTCCACTGCTCACAATCTTTAACTCTTCGTGTCAATAGGAAATTAACTAGCAGATCATATGATCTAGGGGTCTAGTTTGTGTTTCCCGGAGTGATTTCACTCTGACGTATCGCTGTTCAGTGTATTTTTGAAACTCATGTAACGTGTTCTGTTTGGACGATTCAACCTTGAGTGAGAGCTATTACTTGCCATTTCAACCAATATAAACGTATTCATCGGAATTTGTCACTACCACGGATTGGATGTTTCTCTTTCCATGACTTGTCTGATGGTTGTTTTATTCTATGTCATATCGTCTTCGTAAACAGTCATCACTATTATTGCTGGAGTCGATCAAATCCAGCGTCATTGGCCGATTCCACACGGGATGTGTTGCCAAAACCACAATTTACTCGTATTGTTGTTTGAAGAAAATCAAAGCAGTAGTGGTACATCGAAATACTACGCTCTTTAAAACTAGTCTTCACTTTACTGACGGCGTTGGGCTTAATTACGACAACACTGTGGCGGAAATGACGCGCCTGAAATTCGAAATTCCGACCCAGAAGAGAACACGTCTTCAAATTCAAATGATAGAGCTGGTCGACGAAGATATGCGGGAATTCTTTTAAGCGACACAATGAGGAGGTCAGGTCATCTCTTCAGAAACAGTTTCTGAAACTCTCAGTCTTAAGCAAACCAGGTGGAATTGGAGAGGTTGAAAAATGATCACAGAGCTATTACTTCGGACTAGGTCCCAAAAGTTATGTTATTTCGAAACGTAGCATGGTGTCATTGACGGCAATCCAAAAGTTACAATCGCTCTCTTCACCTGGCTGTCACGAGGGGTCAATCTGTGGTGACGATCTTTTCGTCTATCTAAATTCAACAATTCGGTGTTCACTCAATTGAAACCTAAAATATGTCGGGACGTCGATTTTACCGAAAAATAGCGCTGTTTCTTATAAAGAGCGGAAAGCGTTCAACAATGGCTTACAACGAGGCACGTTCTGGTCAAAAGCCCGAGATTTACGGTTGGGTAGCGCTCTTTCTAATAAAGGGCAGTATTATTACTCGACGACACTCTCAAAAGCAACGTATTTTTCGTCCAACATTGTAGGTAACGCTGAAGTCGAAGCGTGGGGTTTATTAACCAAATCGATTCGATCTCAATGTGATTTCCTTTTCAACAATACAGCAACATCCCTTTTTTGAAACAATATCTCCAGTTGGAATTGCGATACTCGTTCAAGTCTTTTTAAAAGAGCAACTCTAAAATATTTTTGCGTTTTAATAAACACGCTCGACGCTCTACTGCACTCTGGTTGAGGCTATTCGCGCTCAAATACATTAACAATGCTCGATGGTCTTTTCATAAGACAAGTGCTCCTAGCACTTACATGGCATTTCGAATGCTAAAGCTACATTTAAAGCAAATTCACGTGTTCCAAACACACAACGGCGACGTTCCAAACGCGCAGATTTCAGATTTTCTCCTCTTTCGAGACTTATTTATACTCAAACATTGTCGCTCCGAAAACGATGTTCGGGATAGGCGCAATTATATCAATCACACCTTGTTTGGGGGGAACTCATACGACACTAATGGACGGCCGAGGCCCCTAGTATCACTCTCTCGACATCTCGCGGAAGTTATCATGTTCGACAACTCCTCAGCGGCGGGACTTACGTGGCTCGATGAAGGCTACCACTGCCCCTTGTGGGCTAGGTTGTTACTCAGCTCATTTTGTTTCGAAAAGGACTCACTGTACTATTCATCTAAAAACCACGCTCGACATTTTAGGGAGCGTTAAATTCGAAAACCAAGGATTTCGCGCTACGTAGCATTCCGCTACTTTTCTTCGTTGTTCGACTCGGCTCGTGCTTTCAGACAGTCGGAGTAGCAGAAGTAGTACATCGAAATACTTCGCTCGACTGTAAGGTCTTTCGGGTGCTGTACAATATGTAAATAACCCCTAACTTTAAACACAACACACTCTAATAAAAACGTTACTAATATTGATAGGCTCACCAGAAAAAGGGAGGGCAAACTGTTTTTTTATTTTTTTTTTCAGTTTGAGAACCGCGTATCAGCTATCCCGTGGTCCTGCCTCAACTGCTTTTCAAAATCAAGGGCTGGTTTATTTTCTGTAGGTTCTGCGATACTTCTTGCCCAAGCTCCGTGAGACGCAAATGTTTTAGGGGTTGGTGGCCACCATGCAAAACTTTAAATTCTCAAACAGGGCAGTAATTTTAAAATGACTAGTTTGGGTTTGTCAGCATCTTAATTTAACATTAAGGGATAGTCAGCATGTTTCTTTGACTTTTTACAGGTATTGATGACATTTGGGTAGCGGCTTGAAAGTAGCGGCATTTTGGGAACGCAGACATGTACATGAAAAATAAGCTAGTAGCACCGAAAGCTTTTATACCTTTTTCAGTTGAAGGGTCTGAGCAGGTGTTGCTCTTCTCGTGGTTGCCATAGGCGTTTGTTGCTCTTAAATCGAAGATTATTACTTTCATGAGGCTGCTTTAGGTTTACTGAACTCCAGTTAGAGTTAGTGAAACTTCTCGGAGAAAAGGTTTGGTTGTCTCGTCGAAGTTTATTAAAAAGTCTTCTCTCAAAATTCTGTCTGTTATGTTGTTTTTCTTGGACTCGCCAACTGTCTTGACTCGACCATTTCTCATAAGGGCGTTCTTGAAATTGAGGGGCTCGACGTTGAGGTTCACGCGTACGTGGATTTCGGAAACAACTTTCAGTAGCAGAAGTTCTGTAGGCTTCAATGGTCAGGTGACTAGCATTTGGAACGCTACTTTTGGGAATGGAGTTAAGTTCGCGTTTCAAAATGATCTTGGGAGGGTCCGCTACTTTCTCGAAGAATTGAGCTACCTCTTCCAAATCTTTGCTCACTGACTTAGTTTTAACTCTTGATTGACGCATCGTCACTTTAGTGCTACTTTCTTCCGGATTGTTTTTGGTGCTCACTTTAGAATCTTGACCGGGAGGTCCTCGCGTTCTTAGTTTTTCTAGGTAAGCGCCCTTGCCAACCTTGGAAGGTCCTTCGCTCAGCTGGTCGATGGAAACGGGAGCTTCTTTCACAAAGTTTTGTTCGAGTGCTCGTTTTTGGGCTTCTTGCTCACTTAACAAAATAACTTTTCGCTTAATACCTCTTGGGGACTCGACACGTTCTAACACGATGATTTGCTCTTCTGACGTAGGTTCCGGAGATTTGGTACTTAGCAATTTTGCTAGACAAGTTTCGACTTCTTGAGTTTCCCTATCAAAAGCCTCCATGTTACTACACTCTTCAAGGTATTCGTTTTTTTCGTTTCTTGCTCGGAATTCTCTCGATTGGAGGGGGCCGTTGGTACTCTCGTTCTCCACATCTTCGTCGGGCATGTAGACATTTATTTTAGCTTTTATCCCACTCAAAGATGGAATATAGGAAAGCTCAACACAGTTCGCGTTGCGGTTGTTGGGTTCATCTCGTGTGTAATCGCGTTGTTTTAAAGTTTTCGCGATACAAGTGGGAGGAGGCATGGTAGCGGGCTCAATAATGTCGGAGTCGCAGGTTTGCTCTTCAGAATGTGCGTAGATAACTGTCGCGATGGTCAGCGTGGGAATATGCTCATGCGCATTACTCTCGACAATTTGATGGTTCTACCCGTAAGGATCTTCCCCAATGAATCTCAACAAGTTCAAATCCTCAAGACCGCCCTCAACATCCAAATCCACGTCCATCTGTGGCAGGGGGTAGTCATCCGAAAATAAATCCCCGCGCAATAAAGCTTTTTTTAGTTTAGACTTATGCACCACATCATCTTTAACTGCTCTACCCGCGTTCTTTTTAAGCAGCTTAACCCTAGCATTAACTCCCTCGATGGCTTTAATAATGTAGGGGCCGTGGTAGTGCGGGAGCAACTTGGTAGTTTTCCCAACTTTTCGAATAGTTTTAAAAACCATGACAATGTCGTTCTTAGCAAAAGTATCTTTCTTAGTGGGCTTTCGTCGCGCGGCATCTTTCTGCTGGACTTGCCTTACGCGCTCAAGAGCGGCTTGCTGGCGTATGGTTAAAGGATCGACAGTGTGCGGGATTGGGAACAATCTGTCGATAATGCGGACAGGTTCACGCCCATATAGCATGAAGAAAGGTGTCTCTTGCAAACTATCTTGCAAGGCAGCATTGTAGCTGAAAATCGCCGCGTCAAGATCTTCGTCCTAGTCAGTCTGGTCATCGCCGGTATTCATGTAGATATTGACTTGGTTAGTGTTGTTATTGCGCTCCACTAAACCATTTGCTTGCGGATGATACGCGGAAGTAGTACTGTGACTAATTCCTTGCTCCACTAGCCAAGCAGCAGTATCGCGACTCGTAAAATTCGTACCGCGATCAGAAATGACCTTTCGTAGCGTACCATGTTTGTGAATGAGTTTCTCCAAAAAGAAAATTGTCCATTGGCTCAAAAAAGTTGGAATGGCCATGCTCTCGACATAACGCATAGTATAGTCGATGGAGCTGATCAAACTTATTTCTGTGAGCGTACTCGACACCAATAGTATCAAAAGGTTCCTCAGGAATGGGAATGCTCTGTAGATCAACTTTTGGTGGGATGGCTAGCTTTCGATGGAGACAGTCCTCGCAGCTACCAATGTAATGTACCACTTCTTTGCACCAATCAGGCCACCAGAATCGAGTTCTGAGAATGTGGCACATGCTATTAATGCCGCCATGACTAGCAGTTGGATGGTAATGCATGTGAAACATCACTTGCTTCCTCAAGGTAGCAGGTAGCACGTAAACCGCGCGTTTCTCGTCTTTTCGGCCCATCAATCGATGTAGCAGACCTTTTCTCAAACCAAAGAAGGGCAGATCACCGCCATTAGCTTTCACCAGTTCAATCCAGTACTGACAATAAGCATCTTCCAACTGAGCTTCCAGTGAAGTGAGATCGGAAAGGGTGTTCAAAGCTGAAAAATAAATTGGTTCGATCACAGACAAATCGACGGCAGCACAACTGAGCGTGTCAGCATTGGCATTAGTCAAGCCGGGTCAGTGTTTGATGACCATGTCATACTCAGCAAGTTATTGGATCCAGCGCGCTAGGCGACCATGAGGATTATTTTTAGTCTTCAGCCAGATCAGAGCATGATGATCAGTGACAACTGTGAATTTAAGACCATACAAAAAAAGGCGCAGCTGTTCGACTGCCCACTTAACGGCGAGACATTCTTGCTCGGACACATCATAGTTCATCTCAGCTTTGGTGAACATCTTACTGATGTAAATGCAAGGATGCTCAACACCATTCTTTTTGATCGATAAAATGGCACCCATGCCTACACCACTCGCGTCAGTGTGAACTTCGATCGGACAAGTCGGATCAAAATGGTGTAGCAAGGGCTCAGACACCAGAGCAGTTTTCAGGGATTCGAAAGCATGCTGCTGCTTATCACCTCCATGAACTCAACAGCTAAGCCCATCACGTTAGTCAATGGCTTAGCGATTTTTGAATGATCTTTGATAAAACGCCGGTAGTAATTTGTGATGCCAATATAACTCTGCACGGCCTTTTTATTTTCAGGGACAGGAAACTTAAGAATGGCCTCGACTTTCTGAATGTCAGGCTTAGTGCCAATACTGTTGACGACGTACCCTAGCACTTTAATCTCTTCCACTCCGAACAGACATTTTTTAGGATTGAGCTTCATGCGCGACTGCTCAATGGCATCGAAAACACGCATCAAACGCTCAAGGTGCTCCTCAAAAGTCTTGGAGAAAACGACAATGTCGTCGAGATAAACCATACAAATCTCAAGCTTGAGACCAACCAAAATAGCGTCCATCGCAAGCTGAAAAGTCGATGCGGCATTGCTCATACCAAAAGGCATCCTCAAATGCTCATAATGACCGTCAGCAGTTGAAAACGCGGTCTTATGAATGTCCTCTTGCGCTACTGGGATTTGCCAGTACCCGCTACGCATGTCCATCATCGAAAAGAACTTTGCTCCAGCGAGTCTATC